>WNWK01026549.1:12500-27250 GCA_009830355.1 Cherax destructor | reverse complement strand
GAGTATGGCTTTTGCTTTCCCAAGGTGTAACGATAATTTGCTGTCTACTAACCATTTGCTGCAGGAGTCTAGTTCTAGCTATATGTTGTGGGTTTTTACCTGACACTAACAGAGCGCTGTCATCTGCATGCAATACAAGCTTACACTTGACTGATAGCCATGAATTGTCCATCATATAACACAGGAACAATAAGGGACTCAGAATACTGCCTTGGGGAACCCTACATCCTATAGGCAGGGGTTCTGATTCCGTGTTGTTGATCTTGACAAATTGTTTACTGTTGCTCAGGTAGGACTTCAACCAGTCTACAGATTCTATACCGATAGCTTTCAGTTTCGTACATACATAATATATTGTGGTTGACTGTATCTTGTATCTGTGGGTAATTTTTAATGTAGAACAGAAACATAAGCTATGTATCCGGCTATCTACAGCTGCAGCCGGTAGACTCCTCCGACGTGAAACAGTTGTTCTACAATGCTGGAGCTGTTGAGAAATCAGTGTAAGTATATGCTTGCCCCAAAGGAGCATATGGCAATACACAAATCTGTCTAGAACATACCTTAGCTCTCAACTGCGCAGTCATCTGAACCAAACTATGCCTAAGCTGACTTACCTGGGTATTTGTATCGGACCCTTAAGTGTTACCCGCATATCCGCTGTCTTGATTGAAGCTGAAGTGTCCTTTGAAGAATGTTGCACTGTCTTCCACTCCATCGGGAAATTTGCAACACTTTTGTGGTTACACTACACTGTTTCTCAAGAATTGTCTTTTTCACAGAAATGTCATTATAAGAAGCTGAGCACACTTCTCTGTAATCTTTCTACTGTGATTGGTGAAATTGTCCATAGGTTCGAGGACGCAGGTTATATAGTGAGAACTTATATAGTGAAGCGATCGCCCAATTTTTATAAGTATTTCACCCTCTGAAAAGAAGGCATTAAGTATTTTATATATATATATGGCTTTTTCATGTAATTTTATACTACTGATGTTTTCATTAATAGCTAAATACGTGTATTATTTAACTTATGTTATTAGCTGTGTTCTTTGAAGGAATGTTTTGATTGGCTGCCAACGCTGCAAATTACATGTTCGCTTGTTTTGAAGTTCATGCCAGGCTCAAGCTGGTATGAGGAGCCTCACTAACCTGAAGTTGCATCTGCCGGACCTACTTCCTTCTGTCTCTCGCTGAGGCTCGTGGAGGAAATATCTCCTCATCTCTGTTCTCTTTGAGAATGCTGTTGTCCTCGGCTCTGTTATTTACACTGTTTTTTGTAAAGTATTTCTGATGGTGAGCCAGGACATACATCTCGTAATTATGTGCAACTTAGTTCACAGAGCATTATCTAGACTTAGTTATATTTGACGTTTTCAGAGGTGGTGATTCTTGAGACACTATATCTCAGGTCCTGAGTTTAGCTCTCGTCCTGCGTTATTCTGGCATCTATGCACTGTGGTAGTCAGGAAATTGGAATTGCTGAACTCAATTTCAGTAATAAGGGAGGTTACCCTATTCAGAGAGGCTCTGCTGAAGGTCTACAGTTTGGGTCATTTTTGGACTCTTTGATTCTTGCCTGACGCTGTGCTGTTCACTGCTGCTTCAAGCATTATTGCTGTTTGGTGAATGGGTCGACATAGTTCAAGCAAGCTGTTTGTTTGCCTCGCTGGTCCAGAAGTTAGCTTATTTAGGGACTTGTTGTCAATCATATTTTAAATCTAAGGCGACTCTGTCTGAGCACATACAGAGTACTTACACAAACACACAATATTACTCTTGTACTTTGAGCACATTACATCATAACAACGTACTAGCCTGTACATATTAAGAGTATTATAGTATTTTATCAAATGTGCCCATAACACTATATCATTATATGTACAAAATAACTATGATATATAAGTATGTAGGAGCTTATCTCCATAATTATTCAAACTATATTAACTGTAATTATTACCACCTAGGCACCTTTACGGGATAACTGGTCTAGAATACTCTCTGACAAACTGCTAAGAAACCAGAAACGGGCTAGATGCTAGAGGGGGATCAATACGTTGACCTAGTAGATATCTTCACTTATTACATGTCGCATTTTGTAACAATAAGACTGACGCATTGCTTATCTCTTCGTTATTTTGACAACTTTCTTGACCTTCATAACCGTTGTATATATAGAACTGTTACTGATACAAGAATGTTAGAAATGTTCATTTGTTTACTCGTCGCCTACATTTATTACGCTCATTTCTTCTATGTATGCACTCTCTTATGGCTGCCCACTCAAGGGAGGTTCCTTGACGCTGGTGAGGGGCTCTTGATCTAGGGAATTGGATCTGTGCTCCGGTTCCCTGAATTGAGCCTAAATACCTTCCATCCCTCCCCACATGCGCTGTATGATCCTACGGGTTTAGCACACCCCATGATTATAATAATAATCTTATGGCTGTCCTTCTCTTACCTCCACTTTGAACTCAATGGAAATTTGACTTAGCCAACCCTCCTTGATAAGGTACGACGATTCATGTTTGCTTCTCGTCACTTCTACAGTATGTGCAAAGGTTCATTTGCATACTACAACTTTATGTTCACTCTTGACCACATCCAGTTTCATATTCTTGTTATTGCAATGTACATTGATGGTTCTTAGTTCATAGTGGTGTCAGGTATGGAGCTCTCATACTGAAACAATTGTTAAAGTCATTTATAAAAATTGGTCAGTATTTTCACAGCAGAGTTATATTCAGCTATCATTGCTAGAATCCACATTGCAACCATGTCTGCCTCGTCATTCGCAGTTTTGGTAACCCAGAGCGCATTATAAACTATCGAGAAATTTGACTCCCTAATCCCATCATCCATTGATTACAGCTTTTCTTATGTTGCATTTCTAGCAACATGAAAGGTGTCGTTTGTTCTGCCACTTGATTAGCTATTCACGACCTCTCGATTTCTGTTTGCGGTTTTCCTTATTCTTAATATATTTCCATATTCTCTCTGCCTGAGTAGATCTATAACCCACTATGATATCATGAACGTAGATAAGTATCTTTATGGAGCAACTCATTGCAATGTGAACAGACTGACTGATGTTGTAGTGGCCAGGCTTAGGCTTGGCTACAAGTACTGACTGATGTTGTAGTGGCCAGGCTTAGGCTTGGCTACAAATACTTCTGACAGTTTGGGAGACACACAGATGATGATAAAACTAAATGCAAATTATGTGATCAGGCATATGGTCACTCTCTTGAATACTATGTGCTTAATTGTCTGACTTATTTTTATTATCTTTATTATTATTATAACTATATTATTGTTAATATACCTACCTACCCTGCCTCGGTGGGAAACGGCCAATGTGTTAAAAAAAAAAAAAAATACCCCAAAAAATCTGGGAAAAATACTTGTTGAGGAATATAGAGATAGACAGTATAATAACCTATGTGACATGTCAAGATATCTTATTAGTGAAAATAAGATACCAGATATACTAAGCAAATTTCCTAAATTTGCTTGTAACAGATAATTGAACTGTAGATATAAATCCAATTGTACATCTGTTAACCCTTTTGGGGTTAAGTTCCTAGGCCTTTTGTGTATCCATATGCTCTTGCGCTACCGTCCACAGGATGGATATGGGGTACCCAATAAACTAGCCACTTCGATGGCAAAATCTGAAAAAATCTCAACATCTCTAAACCCGCTGACAACAACGTTGGTCCAAGTTGGACCACACAAATTTTTTTCTATCAAATCATATTTAGGATTTTGACCATCTTTTTCCCACTTGTGTCGGGTTTGGGAAAGTACCGTCTTATGCTTGAGTACTGGACGTACCCGACTTATTCATGAGAACAAGATGGAGTAATGACCAGCACCACTCTGTGAGGACTTTCAGGTCGCATTGTAAGTCCAACATTTATTAATAAATTGTTCTGTCTCTCAGAGGGCATGCTGAGTTCACTTGCAATGTTTACACCGCTCTAATTAACCTACTTGCTGAAAATCCCACCACAAACGCAGACACTCTCTCTCCGACTTTAAACAGAAACTAACTCAATGCACCAACTTGTCTTTATATTTTACTCTTGCATTAACAACTAACTTTCTCATATTCCTACTTTCGAATATCTCTCCCATCAGATCTGTATGACCCTTACTGGTAGAACGCTTATATTGATTATAATATCATTAATTTTTATTAGAAATATATTTCACCCTTTAAGGTCTCTGTGTGATGTCACCATTTTAGCACAATCCAAGTGTTGTCACAGGTATCAAAGTGCTGCATGGGAATGCATGGGGTGTATTATTATGGGGTGTCACTCTTGGCACGTTGTTCTGGAGACGCATCACTTTAGGGGTGATGTGAAGGGCCTGATTCTTCCTGGAAAAACTCTACTGAGTGTCCCTGACAGCTCAGGTTTCCCAGACACACTGTGCCTCATCATCGTCCCTGCGATCATGCTTCTTACGTAATCATATTTGTTCATAATGTGAACAAATATGATTTGTAATATGTAAATAATAGTCTTAGGTTGGTGTAATGCTTTAATGAAACATCAGACCAGTTTCGTACGAGGTAAGAGAGCCCCATATAACACATTAAGTTGCAAATGTTGAGTGCTTCAGGTGTTAGGTAATCATTCGTTTTGAAACTGCAATATTGGCAAAGCTACATGGAATTAGGTATCTCTAAAGGAAAACCTTATTTTTTACCTTTTCCTCTTGCATCTTTTTGCCTTTTTGTAGCTCAAAACAGAAGGGCTCATATGATCGGTTACAACACTGGTGTAAAGTAATTACTGTCAGGTGCAAGTGCCTTAAGACCAAAATCAGTCCATTCCTAGCATTTTAGAATAACTGTGATAGCTTCTGAAAACCACTGCTCCATATCTTCAAACTTTCAAAAAGGTTCCTTCTAATTAAAAAATTGCAGAGTGAAACTGAAGTGTGCAGGTGCACAAATGCTGATTTTATATATAATACTGTTTCATTAAATGATGATCGATGCTTCTAACGGGCAGATAGCATACATTAAGTTTAATTCGTGTGTGAGCAAGTTTGTTAATATATTAAATTGTTTTAATAAGCTTTAAATTGTTGGAAAATTTGTAATACCTGAAGAATGAGTTTTCTGATTACCTCAAACTTTCAGCCCAGGTGTGCTTTCCAGAAAGTAAGGATCAGATTTTCATTGGGCTATACAAGTCTCAAATTCCCAGTTTTATTAATTAAATAGTCATATTGATTTCCATGCAGTAATTGAAGAATGCCTTGCTTATCAACTTCAGATATTCCTGCTGATGCACTTCATAAGACGGACGACACTCTATTAGTTTGGAATGTTTAGTTGCAAATTTCAAATTTTAATGAAATTACGTATTAAAAAAATTTGGAATTGCTGGATTCAGAGCAATTATTGGAAAATGCTTTTTCCTCATAGACTTCAAACTTTCAGTGTTGATTGCTGTTATTAAACGAAAGATTGACTTTCAATCTGAGCTATGTAATTTTTTAATTATTAATTTTTATTAAGCAAATTATTTTCCAAGCAATAACTAGAGAATACTCCTACAGGTCGTCTGTAAACATTTAAGCGTTGGTGTATTTTAATTGGACATCCTTAAATATATAAAAAAAAATATTTTACTTCGAGAATTATAGAGTATTTTGAGAAGCATGACAACAGGAAAAACATATTGAAAATACGTATTTTATAGTTTTTTTCATTCTCATGAGCTGAGTGAACCCTTAAATACAGCAACACTAGAAGCCAGAGCCATCGTATTGTAACCCTTGTCCCGTCTGATGTCCTGATTTTTTTTTACATAACTTCAAAATGTCTTATTAAATGATAATCAAATGTTCAACCCTGGTTAATTATTACTAGATGAAGATTCATGGAACATTTTACAAGTGCAGGAGCTCTCACTAGATAGTATTAAAGAGCTCAGTATTAAAGAGCTTCAGAGTTGTTCCACTCTTGTATCCTGCTTAAACGTAGGTTGATATAGTTTATAAAGAGTGTAGAGAACTTTCTGTCTGGAAATGGTATAGTAATATTTTACATAATGCAACTGGATTATACTTCCTGACGATTGGCGCCTCGATGTTGGTGAGGAGCTCTTGATCCAAGGAACTGGACATATTCTCCCCTTCGCTTGATGGAATCTGTGCCCCGACCCTTCCACAAGAGCTATTTGACCCGTACATGTTTAGCGATTTCCTCAGATAATACAACAGTTGTAAACGGCATCAGTTTTTACCTGCTGATGCATCGCTTGAAATGGACCAAGTTTTGTGATGGGTTTAGGTTGTGTAGATGCAAATTATGTTGGATTATGTGCAGTAACCTCAGAATGCATCTTATGATCGACTTGAAACTCTTAATATTGATGCGTTTTCAAGGATGGGAACTTTGCCTTGGTTTTAGATTGTGTAGGTTTTAATGGGCCAATTTTAACACTGAAATTGTTTTTTTTTAAATATTGAAAAATGTCTCCCATGATCAGTAAAAGAAAGTCCGTGTTTGTCTTCATTGGGTTATGCTATTTTAAATTTACTTACAGTAATGTACCTTGAGGAGCCTCCATGAAATATGTCTATGTTTTGGAGAACATTGTAAACTAAATATATATTATGTACCTAAAGCTAAAATAAAGTTTGCTTTCAATAGTCACTTTATGGCTTACCACTCGTACTTACAGAACATATTGGCTTTATATTTGCCTGGCATGGTCAAAATTTTATTATTATGGAAGAAATTTGGATATTTGTAATAATGCTTATGAGATAATTTCTGAATTTAAAATCCTGTTAGGTTTATTTCTTCAAAGCTGATATGTTCAACTGCCTCCAGCATACATCAGGGGGATTACCAATAAACCCCTAGTTGTCTTCAAGCAGGCACTGGACAGGCACCTAAAGTCGGTGCCTGACCAGCCAGGCTGTGGTTCGTACGTTGGACTGCGTGCGACCAGCAGTAACAGCCTGGTTGATCAGGCCCTGATCCAACATGAGGCCTGGGCACAGACCGGGCCGCAGGGGCGTTGACCCCTGGAACTCTCTCCAGATTTCATAACCTGATCAACTGTACTTGGGTATTTTTGGATATTGGTCTTTTAAGAAGGTTCGAATTCGATATAAGCTATGTATGTACTAATTTCTTAAATTATTATTTCTAATATTTTTAATTTCTTAAATAAAATTATAAATTAATAAATTTTATTTAAGAAATGTTAATATTAGTTTTCATATGACGATTTCTGAATGCCTCCTCTGATTCCCTTTAAATCTTCTACGCTAATAATTAAAGGCATTATAAACGTATGCCACGTTCTGAACTTTTCAATTCACGTTCTGGAATACCTTTCTCAGATCGCGCAGGAAAGAAAATGTATCTAGTTTTAATTCAAACAGTATTATGGAGAACCTCACATTAATGTCTGCGCATTTTATTTCATATTAACAGAGACGTAGTTTATTTTTATTTCTTCCCATGCGCTCTTTAAACACTTTCCAGAAACATTTGTATTCGGAATTCATAAGATATTTCTCAGTTAATTGTTCTAGTTTGAATGCATATTTGTCAATACCGTTAATATTCCTAATCCCTTCCATAAACATTCGCTGCTGCCTAAACATCTACCAGCAATGTAAACATTCGGTGCTGCCTAGACATCTACCAGCAACATAAATATTCCCTAATGCGGCCAAAATCTTGTGTAAAATATTAATAAACTAGGGTTTACAATGTTTTCACTCATCCTGCGCTGGATAACCACGAATATGTCATCTGCTTATAAATTATTTCACAAGTTCCTTGAGTACATAATACATCTGAAAGCGCACGTCTCTCACTTTTCCTAACCTGATTAAATATTTCACAGGCATTTACCTCCTAAAAATTTACTAAAAGCTTCCATCATTCCCTCTTCGACCAACTCTTTTCAGCGTTGCTCTCAAATCGATGAAACCTAATTATTCATTCTTGGTTTTTTGGTAATCTGTCATCCGTCTTTCCAGTGGCAAAAATTCCGGCCACAGCAGCTTGCTCGCCCATCACTCATACGTATTCATCTTTCACTTTACCTCTTGTAACCTTTCTTGCGTTGATTACACAAGACATGCAATAAAACTTGGAGGCCAGCCACACGTACCAAGGTGTATTCGTGTGTTTAGTTCCCTATTCAGAAGGCTTATATTCATTGCTCCTCGAATGTAATTTGACTTATTCATTGGTTTTAGCGAAAGTAAACGAGTCTTTTGTGCCTACATATTGATAAGAACGACAACACTTTCAAATATCAAAAGTGTCGCATATTTATCCTTTCATGTCATGAAAATATAATCCATTCTGCCTTGTTTTGTTACCCGTTGCCTCTCTGTTCAACCCCGTCCCTGGCCAACATATACGATGCCTCTCTGTTCAACCCCGTCCCTGGAGAACATATACGATGCCTCTCTGTTCAACCCCGTCCCTGGCCAACATATACGATGCCTCTCTGTTCAACCCCGTCTCTGGCCAACATATACGATGCCTCTCTGTTCAACCCCGTCCCTGGCCAACATATACGTTATCTCAGGTAAACTGAGGCCAAGTGTTTCACCAACACATTGTTGTTTCTCACATTCAATTACTCCAAGACTCTTTCTCAACAGTCTTCGAGCAATTGTAAGATTCAGAGTCATTTACAATTATTTTGAATAGTCTTCCAAATGCTCATTTAAAAATCAAAATTACAGTTATTTGATCAGAAAAATAGCAGATTACAGTTACTTGATATTTTGTTATTTTTCTTCAATAACTTCAAATTTTACTAATATTAAAATCATTGTTAAATGTTTTAAATAATAAGCCAACGTATAACATATTTTGCATATAAATATTTTTAGATGCATTGTCAGTCGGAACCAAACAGATGAAAAATATTTGCATATTATTTGCTAAACTGAATCCCCCATTTTCATAAGTGGAAGATTTCTGTTCACTTCCATCTGGAGATGAAATGAACAAAAATAGGTGGGACCAGTTTTATGTAATTTACTCAAGTATCTGCTTGACAACGGTCAGTTACAATTACTTTTAAATTTAAAAGTTCAATTACAAACACAATTACTAAAACAGTGTAAGAAATTATTACAATCAGCTTCAATTACAATAACAGTTACTTCAGTTTCTAGGGTCAGCTACGTACATTCAGTATTTCTCCTAGACATAGCGTTTATTACCAAAGAATTGCCTCACACTTGCTCCTCTCACATACAGTGCTGTTTGACACAGAGAGTTCTTTCTCATACACACTGTTATGTTACACACACACACACACACACACACACACACACACACACACACACATACACACCCAAAACACACACACACCACACACATGCACACACACACACCATCACACACGCACACCACACTACACATACAGCTACATGACACCTAGACAAATACAAAACAGCATACACACACACACACACCTTGAGTAGTTCAGACATTACATATGATAGGCCCCTCGGAATTAGTGATTATGTGGTCAAGAGCTTCAAATACATTGTAGAGTTAAATGTGGAGGGTGAAGCAGGTCGAGTAGGACGGCAGAAGTCAAACTTTAAAAGAGCGGACTACACAGGTATGATGAATTTCCTGCATGATGTGCAGAGGGAAAGAGAACTAGTGGGAAAAACACTAAATGAAAAGATGGAATGCGTGAGCACAAAGTGCAGAGAGACAGAGGAGCGAGGCGTACCCAAAGGTAACAGGAACAATGGGAAGACCAGAACGAGCCATTGGTTTGCCCAGTGGTGTACATAGATAATGGAAAATGTACAGAAGAAAAGGATAGGACCATGGAAAATAAAGAGACTAGCCGAATAGCCAGAAAAGAATATACATGGATAAGGGAAGCCCAACGACAATTCGAGAATGACATAGCATCGAAAGCCCAATCTGAATCGAAGCTGTTGTAGAAGTAGAGAGATTACTAAGTGAAATACATACCACAAAAGCGGAGGGAATTATCTCTGCATGGGTCCTGAGAGTGGCAACAGAGGCATATCTATCAAAACAGTTTTTAAGAAAGGAGACAGCCAGGCAGCATTAAACTACGGACCAGTGTCACTGAAGTGTATAGTATGCACAGTCATGGAGTAGCTTCTCAAGTGAAGAGTAGTGGTGCATCTAGAAAGGAATGAGTTTATACACGATAGCCAGCACGGTTTAAGGGAAGAGAAATCCTGTGTCACTAACCTACTGAAGTTTTACGACAAGGTGGCAGAAGTAAGACAGGAGAGAGAGTGGTGGGTAAACTGCATTTTCTTGGACTCTAAGAAGACTTTCGGCACAGTTGCACAGAAGAGATCAGTGCAAAAGCTAGAGGTGCTGGCAGGAATAGCAGGAAAGAAACTGCAATGGATCAGGGAATACCTGACAGGAATGAAACAGCGAATGATGGTACGTGAGGTGGTGACAGAGTGGGCGCTTTTCACGGGCGGGGTTTCACAAGGGTCAGTCCTAGGGCTGATGCTGTTTCTTTTATATGTGAATATCATATGACAGAAAGGAGAGATTCAGAGGTGTGTCTGTTTGCAGACGATATGAAGCTGACACGGAGAATTCAAGAAGTTGAGGACCAGATAGAACTACAAAGGGATCTGGTCAGCCTGTAGTCGTAGTCCAACAATTGGCTCTTGGAGTTTAAACACACCAAATGCAAAGTCATGAAGATTGAGGAAGGTCAAAGATGATCGCATACTGAGTACAGGCTAGGTAGGCCAAAGGCTGCAAACCTCACTCTATCAAAAAAATGTTGAGGTGAGCATTATACCGAGCACATATCCTGAGGCGCACATTAATAACTGCTGCAGCATATGGGCTCCTGGCAAACTTTAGATTAGCGTTTCAATATTTTAGTAAGGAATCATTCAATACACTGTACAATGTGTAGGTCAGGCCCATATTGGAGTATGCAGTACCAGCATAGAACCCACACCTGGTCAAACACGTAAAGATATTAGAGAAAATGCAAAGGTTTGCAACAAGACTAGTCCTGGAACTTAAGGTATGCCTTATGAGGAGAGATTGAGGTAAATCGACCTCATGGCACTGAAGGATAGGAATAATAGTGGGGACATAATAACGACATATAAAATACCGAGAGGAATTGACAAGATGGACAGGGCCAGAATATTTCAGAGATGGGACACAGCAACAAGGTGTCACAATTGGAAGTTGAAAACTCAGATGAAGTGCAACAATATATAGAGTGATGTAGTGGAAGCAGGATCCATACATAGCTTTAAGAAGAGGTTTCATAAAGCTCATGGAGCGGTGAGAGATCTGACCTAGTAGCGACTAGCGAAGAGGTGGAGCCAAGAGCTATGACTCTACCCCTGAAATCACAAATATTGTCACTCACACACCTTATTTTTTCCTACACTCTGCGGTCTCTCACACATACACACTCACACTGTTATCTCCCACACTCAGTATTGTCTCCCACACTCAGTATTGTCTCCTACACTCAGTATTGTCTCCTACACTCAGTATTGTCTCCTACACTCAGTATTGTCTCCTACACTCAGTATTGTCTCCTACACTCAGTATTGTCTCCTACACTCAGTATTGTCTCCCACACTCAGTATTGTCTCCTACACTCAGTATTGTCTCCCACACTCAGTATTGTCTCCCACACTCAGTATTGTCTCCCACACTCAGTATTGTCTCCTACACTCAGTATCGTCTCCCACACTCAGTATTGTCTCCCACACTCAGTATTGTCTCCTACACTCAGTATTGTCTCCTACACTCAGTATTGTCTCCTACACTCAGTATTGTCTCCTACACTCAGTATTGTCTCCCACACTCAGTATTGTCTCCCACACTCAGTATTGTCTCCCACACTCAGTATTGTCTCCCACACTCAGTATTATCTCCCACACTCAGTATTGTCTCCCACACTCAGTATTGTCTCCTACACTCAGTATTGTCTCCCACACTCAGTATTGTCTCCCACACTCAGTATTGTCTCCCACACTCAGTATTGTCTCCTACACTCATTATTGTCTCCTACACTCAGTGTTCCCGTAGCCTTAAAAGGGAAGGAAGGTTGAATAAACGTTTGCATGCACTAGAAAGTTTTGTTTGAACAGGGAAAAAATGGCAGTGAGGTGTTATCATGCATGTGATTGAAATCGAAGTTTTGGACAGTTTTAAACTTGTCATTCTTGAGAAGAATGTGTGGTGAGAATATTATTATGCAACAAATTACAAGCACAGAAATTGGAAGACTGTGTGAATTTACTTAAGCAATAATTTAGTAGCCGGTGGAGGGATTGTCGAGATGGTTTATCCGTTTCGAATGATGTGAGCAGACAAGGATGACAGAGTGTATAAATCAATTGTCGGGGGACGGAGGGTAGTGGTCGCCCACGGAATGGTTTGAGGGACGTGAGGAGGACGTTTTAAACGTAATCAGCAAGTTAGATAGAAGCGGAGACTACTACTACTACTATTAGTATTATTACTACTACTACTACCGCCACTACTGCTACAACCATTACTACTATAACTACTATCAGTACCATTACTGCTACTACCACTGGTACAAGTACTACGACTAGTACTACTACTGTGTTAAGAAATTTCTTCTCACTAGAGAAGAAGTTCTACTTCTGGTGCGATGAGAACTTGTTTATCAAGTGTAACAAGATTAAAATATATCATTAAGTTCATTGAAGTTCAGTAAATATCTAATCACGTTTATTTTGTAGTATGCAATAATAGGTTAAATAACTATTTTACATAAATCACTACTAGAACACAGTAAGTATAATCTCAGAACAAGACTAATCTTATATATGGTGAAAAATTCTAAATGAAAAAATATGTAAATTATGTACTTTGATGGAAAATTGTCAGAACAAATCAATATTTTATACAGGCAATACCTGATTTTCAGACCGCCTGTGTATTGAACACAGGTGGTATGATATATAGCGAGTTTCGTAGTCAACGAATTAATCAATGCAATTCTAAGGAGCATAGACGTAGGCGAGGTGTGCAAGATCAAATTGGGCATCAGTCTCAAGAGTCAGTTGCAAATTAAGTCATCCCTAAACTGGTAACATAATATATAATGTTAAAAGTTATCGAGTGAGTAACATGCCATAACTATACAAATATGTGTTAGTGATCTGACTTGAACATTTCAACCTAGTCTTGTGCAAGCTGGATTATGGTGACCAGGCCTCTCCCGCAACTCTTTCTAAGTTAGATCCTGTTCATCACCAAGGTCTCCGTTTATGCCTTGGTGCCTTTCGTTCATCCCCTGTTGAAAGCCTCTATGCAGAGGTGAATGTTCCTTTCCTGGCTGATCGTCGAGATGCTCAGTCTTCGTTATTTTGTCCACGCTCATGATCTTCGTGTTCCTTCCACGTATAGGTTAGTCTCAGACATTAGTAGGAACCCACTGTTTGTTCGACGCCCCTGCCTACTCTGACCGCTTTTACTCACTCCGGTCTTCCCTCCAGTTGCCCTCCTTGTACGTTCATTTAGCATCTTCCATTTTCCTTCCCCCTTGGGAAGTCCCGAAAATTCATGTCTGTGACCCCCCCCCCCCCTCCACTACCGTGCGCCAAAGCTTTCTTACCTACGCCTGCTACTCGCTCCCAATTTCTCGAGCACTTCCGGTCACATTGCTGTGTATACAGATGGTTCTAAATCTTCTGGTGGTGTTGGGTTCGCGGCAGTATTCCCTGATGAAGTTGTCCAAGGCCACTTGTTGGACTCAGCTAGTGTCTTTACTGCTGAGTTGTATGCCATCCATATAGCGCTTCTTCGTATTACATATATATCTCCTTCGACGTTCGTTATCATTTCGGATTCCCTTAGTGCTTTACAAGCCATTAAACAATTCGACTCCCCTCATCCATTAGTCCTCCGTATTCAACAATGGTTGCGTTGCATAGCTAGCAAGAATAAAGATTTCGTTTTCTGCTGGGTCCCTGGTCACGTTGGTGTGCAGGGCGGTGAGCAGGCGGATGCTGCTGCGCGGTCAGCGGTGCTTGATCTCCCGATGGACGGGCATACGCCGTAACAAATTGCGCTCTATTAAACCACTTTTAGGTTTGTGGCCATCTTCCTACCACCGTTGCCTTTCTCGGGAGACTCCGCTCTCCCGGCTCCGCATTGGTCATACACACCTTACCCATGGGTATCTCATGGACAGACGCCCTGTTCATCTCTGTGAGACTTGTCAGGTCCCTGTTTCGGTTCTTCACGTCCTTGTCGATTGCCCGATTTACCAGCGAGCTCACAGGATTTACCTCCAACGTCGCCGCTGCCCAACCACTATTACTTTATCTTCTCTACTTACACACGATCCCACCTTTGACTCCCAAGCACTTTTTGACTTTTCGTCGGCAACTGCCTTACTATACGAACTTTGACACATAGCCCTTAGAGTCCCTTCTATCCCTTTTCTTTCCTCTCCTTTGATCCCCTCTCCAACTAGCAGATTGTAACCCTTGCACTACTTACTACCCTGCAGTGCTGTATGACCCTTGTCGGTTTAACGCTTTCTTTGATTATAATAATAATATCTAAAAATACAGGAATATCCATTTCCTTGTTGAATTCAATAGTCTAGTTCTTTTTATAAATTTTACTGAGTTTGAACAAAATAACTCATTGCCTTTTTTATATGTCTAAATTATTAATGGGAAAAATGATTTTAAATTCA
>WNWK01026549.1:0-7500 GCA_009830355.1 Cherax destructor | reverse complement strand
GATGTCCTGGCTTTAAGTGAGACAAAGCTGAAGGGGGTAGGAGAGTTTCAGTGGGGAGAAATAAATGGGATTAGGTCAGGGGTTTCAAATAGAGTTAGAGCTAAAGAAGGAGTGGCAATAATGTTGAATAATCAGTTATGGCAGGTAAAGAAGGAATATAAAAGTATAAATTCAAGGATTATGTGGAGTAAAATAAAGGTTGGATGTGAAAAGTGGGTTATAGTAAGTGTTTATGCACCTGGAGGAGAGAGAAGTGTAGAGGAGAGAGAGAGATTTTGGGAAAGGTTGAGTGAGTGTGTGGGGAGTTTTGAACCAAGTGAGAGAGTAATTGTGGTTGGGGATCTTAATGCTAAATTGGGTAAAAATGTTGTGGAGGGAGTAGTAGGTAAATTTGGGGTGCCAGGGGTAAATGTAAATGGTGAACCATTAATTGAGCTATGTGTAGAAAGAGGTTTGGTAATAAGTAATACATATTTTATGAAAAAGAGGATAAATAAATATATAAGGTATGATATAGCACGAAAGGAAAGTAGTTTGTTGGATTATGTATTGGTGGATAAAAGGTTGATGGGTAGTCTTCAGGATGTACATGTATATAAAGGGGCAACAGATATATCAGATCATTATTTGGTTGTAGCTACAGTTAGAGTAAAAGGTAGATGGGACAAAAAGAAAATGACAACAGCAAGTAAGAGAGAGGTAAAAGTGTATAAACTAAGGGAGGAGGAAGTTAGGGTGAGATATAAGCAACTATTGGCAGAAAGGTGGGATAGTGCAAGTATGAGTAGTGGGGGGGTTGAAGAGAGTTGGGATAGTTTTAAAAATGCAGTATTAGAATGTGGGGCAGACGTTTGTGGCTATAGGAGTGTGGGTGCAGGAGGAAAGAGGAGTGAGTGGTGGAATAAAGAAGTAAAGGGTGTGATAAAAGAGAAAAAGGTAGCTTATGAGAGGTTTTTTACAAATCAGAAGTGTTAATAGAAGAGCAGAGTATATGGAGAGTAAAAGAAAGGTGAAGAGAGTGGTTAGAGAATGCAAAAGAAGAGCGGATGAAAGAATAGGAGAGGCTCTGTCAAGAAATTTTGCTGAAAACAAGAAAAATTTTTGGAGTGAGATAAACAAGGTAAGAAAGCCTAGGGAACAAATGGATTTGTCAGTTAAAAACAGAGTAGGGGAGTTAGTAGATGGGGAGCTGGAGGTATTGGGTAGATGGCGGGAATATTTTGAGGAACTTTTAAATGTCGATGAAAAAAGGGAGGCGGTAATTTCATGTACTGGCCAGGGAGGTACAACATCGTTTAGGAGTGAAGAAGAGCAGGATGTGAGTGTGGGGAAGGTGCGTGAGGCATTACGTAGAATGAAAGGGGGTAAAGCAGCTGGAACTGACGGGATCATGACAGAAATGTTAAAAGCAGGGGGGATATAGTGCTGGAGTGGTTAGTATTTTTGTTTAATAAATGTATGAAAGAGGGGAAGGTACCTAGGGATTGGCAGAGAGCATGTATAGTTCCTTTATATAAAGGGAAGGGGATAAAAGAGAGTGTAAAAATTATAGGGGAATAAGTTTACTGAGTATACCAGGTAAAGTGTATGGCAGGGTTATTATTGAAAGAATTAGAGGTAAGACAGAGAGTAGGATTGCAGATGAGCAAGGAGGCTTTAGAGTGGGTAGGGGATGTGTAGATCAAGTGTTTACAGTGAAGCATATATGTGAACAGTACTTAGATAAAGGTAGAGAAGTTTTTATTGCATTTATGGATTTAGAAAAGGCATATGATAGAGTGGATAGGGGAGCAATGTGGCAAATGTTGCAAGTGTATGGAATAGGTAGTAAGTTACTGAAGGCTGTAAAGAGTTTTTATGAGGATAGTGAGGCTCAGGTTAGGGTGTGTAGGAGAGAGGGAGATTACTTCCCGGTAAAAGTAGGTCTTAGACAGGGATGTGTAATGTCACCATAGTTGTTTAATATATTTATAGATGGGGTTGTAAAAGAAGTAAATGCTAGGGTGTTGGGGAGATGGGTGGGATTAAATTATGGAGAATTAAATGCAAAATGGGAGTTGACACAGTTACTTTTTGCTGATGATACTGTGCTTATGGGAGATTCTAAAGAAAAGTTGCAAAGGTTAGTGGGCGAGTTTGGGAGAGTGTGTAAAGGTAGAAAGTTAAAAGTGAACATAGATAAGAGTAAGGTGATGAGGGTATCAAACGATTTAAATAAAGAAAAATTGGATATCACATTGGAGAGAGGGATTATGGAAGAAGTAAAGGTTTTCAGATATTTGGGAGTTGATGTGTCAGCGGATGGGTTTATGAAGGATGAGGTTAACCATAGAATTGATGAAGGAAAAAAGGTGAGTGGTGCATTGAGGTATCTGTGGAGACATAAAACATTATCCATGGAGGCAAAGAAGGGAATGTACGAAAGTATAGTGGTACCAACACTCTTATATGGGTGTGAAGCATGGGTTGCAAATGCTGCAGCGAGGAGGAGGCTGGAGGCAGTGGAGATGTCCTGTCCAAGTGCAATGTGTGGTGTAAATATTATGCAGAAAATTCGGAATGTGGAAATTAGGAGAAGGTGTGGAGTTACTAAAAGTATTTGTCAGAGGGCTGAAGAGGGGTTGTTGAGGTGGTTTAGTCATTTAGAGAGAATGGATCAAAGTAGAATGACTTGGAGAGCGTATAAATCTGTAGGGGAAGGAAGGCGGGGTAGGGGTCGTCCTAGAAAAGGTTGGAGGGAAGGGGTAAAGGAGGTTTTGTGGGCGAGGGGCTTGGACTTCCAGCAAGCATGTGTGAGCGTGTTAGATAGGAGTGAATGGAGACGAATGGTTTTTGGGACATGACGATCTGTTGGAGTGTGAGCAGGGTAACATTGTATGAAGGGATTCAGGGAAACCAGTTAATTGATTTAGTTGGACTTGAGTCCTGGAAATGGGAAGTACAATGCCTGCACTTTAAAGGAGGGGTCTGAGATAGTGACAGCTGGGAGGGACTATTCTCAGATGTCGTATCTGAGCTCCTCTGCAAAAACAGTGATTATGTATGAGTGTGATGAAAGTGTTGAATGATGATGAAAGTATTTTCTTTTTGAGGATTTTCTTTCTTTTTGGGTCACCCTGCCTCGGTGGGAGACGGCCGACTTGTTGAAAAAAAAAAAAAAAAATATATATATATATATATATATATATATATATATATATATATATTTTTTATTAACACATCGGCCGATTCCCACCAAGGCAGGGTGGGCCGAAAGAGAAAAACTTTCATCATAATTCACTCCATCACTGCCTTGCCAGCGGGGTGCTTTACACTACAGTTATAAAACTGCAACCCCGCCTTCCCTCCACTACAGATTTATACACTCTCGAAGTTATTCTATCTCGTTCCATTCTCTCTACATGGCCGAACCACCTCAACAACCCCTCCTCAGCTCTCTGGATAATAGTTTTGGTAATCCCGCACCTCCTCCTAATTTCCAAACTCCGAATTCTCTGCATTATATTCACACCACACATTGACCTCAGACATGACATCTCCACTGCCTCCAGCCTTCTCCTCGTTGCAACATTCATCTCCCATGCTTCACACCCATATAAGAGTGTTGGTATAACTATACTCTCATACATTCCCCTCTTTACTTCCATGGACAAAGTTCTTTGTCCCCACAGACTCCGAAGTGCTCCACTCACCCTTTTTCCCTCATCAATTCTATGATTCACCTCATCCTTCATAGACCCATCTGCTGACATGTCCACTCCCAAATATCTGAATACATTCACCTCCTCCATACTCTCTCCCTCCAATCTGATATCCAATCTTTCGTCACCTAATCTTTTTGTTATCCTCATCACCTTACTCTTTCCTATATTCACTTTCAATTTTCTTCTTTTACACACCCTACCAAATTCATCCACCAACCTCTGCAACTTCTCTTCAGAATCTCCCAAAAGCACAGTGTCATCAGCAAAAAGCAACTGTGACAACTCCCACTTTGTATTTAATTCTTTATCTTTTAACCCCACACCTCTTGCCAAGACCCTCGCATTCACTTCTCTTACAACCCCATCTATAAATATATTGAACAACCACGGTGACATCACACATCCTTGTCTAAGGCCCACTTTACTGGGAAATAGTCCCTTCCCTCCTACACACTCTAACCTGAGCCTCACTATCCTCATAAAAACTCTTCACTGCTTTCAGTAACCTACCTCCTATTCCATACACCTACAACATCTGCCACATTGCCCCCCTATCCACCCTATCATACGCATTTTCCAAATCCATAAATGCCACAAAAACCTCTTTACCCTTATCCAAATACTGTTCACCTATATGTTTCACTGTAAACACTTGGTCTACACACCCCCTACCTTTCCTAAAGCCCCCTTGTTCATCTGCTATCCTGCTTTCTGTCTTACTCTTAATTCTTTCAATAATAACTCTACCATACACTTATTCCCCTATAATTTTTGCACTCTCTTTTGTCCCCTTTGCCTTTATACAAAGGAACAATACACGTTCTCTGCCAATCCCTAGGTACCTTACCCTCTTCCATACATTTATTAAATAATAGCACTAACCTCTCCAAAACTATATCCCCACCTGCTTTTAACATTTCTATCTTTATCCCATCAATCCCAGCTGCCTTACCCCCTTTCATTCTACCCACTGCCTCACGAACCTCCCCCACACTCACAACTGGCTCTTCCACACTCCTACAAGATGTTATTCCTCCTTGCCCTATACACGAAATCACAGCTTCCCTGTCTTCATCAACATTTAACAACTCCTCAAAATATTCCCTCCATCTTCCCGATACCTCTAACTCTCCTCTCCTATTTTAAACTGTCAAATCCATTTGTTCTCTAGGCTTCCTCAACTTATTAATCTCACTCCAAAACTTTTTCTTATTTTCAACAAAATTTGTTGATAACATCTCACCCACTCTCTCATTTGCTCTCTTTTTACATTGCTTCACCACTCTCTTAACCTCTCTTTTTCTCTCCATATACTCTTCCCTCCTTGCATCACTTCTACTTTGTAAAAACCTCTCATATGCTAACTTTTTCTTCCTTACTACTCTCTTTACATCATCATTCCACCAATCGCTCTTCTTCCCTCCCGCACCCACTCGCCTGTAACCACAAACTTCTGCTGAACACTGTAACACTACATTTTTAAATCTACCCCAGACATCTTCGACCCCATTGCCTACACTCTCACTAGCCCATCTATCCTCCAATAGTTGTTTATATCTTACCCTAACTGCCTCCTCTTTTAGTTTATAAACCTTCACCTCTCTCTTACTTACTGCTTCTATTTTCCTTGTATCCCATCTACCTTTTACTCCCACTGTAGCTGTAACTAAAAAGTTATCTGATATATCTGTGGCCCCTCTATAAACATGTACATCCTGAAGTCTACTCAATAGTCTTTTATCTACCAATACATAGTCCAACAAACTACTGTCATTATGCCCTACATCATATCTTGTATACTTATTTATCCTCTTTTTCTTAAAATATGTATTACCTATAACTAAACCCCTTTCTATACAAAGTTCAATCAAAGGGCTCCCATTATCATTTACACCTGGCACCCCAAACTTACCTACCACACCCTCTTTACTTGTTTCTCCTACTTTAGCATTTAGGTTCCCTACCACAATTACTCTCTCACTTGGTTCAAAAGTTCCTATACATTCGCTTAACATCTCCCAAAATCTCTCTCTCTCCTCTACACTCCTCTCTTCTCCAGGTGCATACACGCTTATTATGACCCACTTTTCGCATCCGACCCTTATTTTAATCCACATAATCCTTGAATTTACACATTTATATTCCCTCTTCTCCTTCCATAACTGATCCTTCAACATTATTGCTACCCCTTCCTTAGCTCTAACTCTCTCAGATACTCCTGACTTAATTCCATTTATTTCTCCCCACTGAAACTCGCCTACCCCCTTCAGCTTTGTTTCGCTTAGGGCCAGGGCATCCAACTTCTTTTCATTCATAACATCAGCAATCATCTCTTTCTTATCATCCGCACTACATCCACGCACATTCAAACAACCCAGTTTATAAAGTTTTCTTCTTCTCTTTTTTAGTAAATGTGTACAGGAGAAGGGTTACTAGCCCATTGCTCCCGGCATTTAGTCGCCTCATACGACACGCATGGCTTACGGAGGAAAGATTCTTTTCCACTTCCCCATGGACAATAGAGAAAATAAAAAGAACAAGAGCTATTAAGAAAAAGAAGAAAACCTAGATGTGTGTATGTATATATATGCATGTTCATGCCTGTGTAGTGTAACCTACATGTAAGTAGAAGTAGCTAGATATACCTGTTATCCAGCGTGTTTATGAGACAGAAAAAGACACCAGCAATCCTACCATCATGTAAAGCAGTTTCAGGTTTTTGTTTCAGTCACCTGGCAGGACGGTAGTACCTCCCGGGTGGTTGCTGTCTACCAACCTACTACCTATTTATATATATATATATATATATATATATATATATATATATATATATATATATATATATATATATATATATATATATATATAGGTAGTATATATATATATATATATATATATATATATATATATATATATATATATATATATATAGTATATATATATATATATATATATATATATATATATATATATATATATATATATATATATATATATATTCAATAACAACACTGCGACTAGCCAACGAGTCTAATCAATGCTGCTTTGGCTCGCCTCATGGTGAACGAAACACACATGACGCTCTAGTCCACGGACTACACAATCCTCGTTCGTGGGCCCAATATAAATATATATATATATATATATATGTGTGTGTGTGTGTGTGTGTCTGTGTACTACCCATTTGTGGTTGGGGGTCGAGCCATAGCTGCTGGCCCCGGCCCGACCTGTTCACTGATTGCAACTAGGTCTTCTTTCTCCCTGCTCCATGAGCTTTATCAAACCTATCTTAAAACTATGTATGGTTCCTGCCCTTTACCACGTCCTTTGACTCATCGAGGTCTTCAACTTCCTATTGTGACCTCTTGTTTATGTGTCCCCCTCTGAACATCCTGTCTTTTGTCCACCTTGTCAATCCCTCGCAATGTCTCCCCTAATCCTGCTGTCCTCCAGTGTCGTCAGGCCGATTTCCCTTAACCTTTCTTCGTAGGACAATCCCCTTAGCAAACCTTTGCACATTCTCTAATTGCTTGACGTGCTTGACCAGGTGTGGGTTCCAAACTGGTGCTGCATACTCCAATATGGGTCTGACGATATGGTGTACAGTCTCTCGAACGATTCCACTGAGGTATCGGAACGCTATTCTTAGGTTTGCAAGACGCATGTATGCTGCAGCAGTTATCTGGTTGATGTGCGCCTCAGGAGATGTTCTGGTATTATACTCTCCCCAAGATCTTTTCTTGAGTGAGGTTTGGGGTCTTTGGCCACCTAGACAATACTCTGTCTGCGGTCTTTT
>WNWK01026548.1:12500-27251 GCA_009830355.1 Cherax destructor | reverse complement strand
TGCGCTACTGTGGGTGTTGTCTTTGTTAGGGGAGGGACGTAGGTAGTCTTGCCCATATAAGTCCTCTTGTCATGTTTCCTTTATAGTTCCTTGATAATGTGAGTAGTCACGAAAGCGCTTGGAATTCCTCTATTTTTTTCATAGGGGTTTGTCTTGCATATTTTGATATCACCTGATTACTGTGATCTTTTGCATATATATAAATATATATATATATATATATATATATATATATTTTTTTTTTTTTTAAAAAAAAAAAAGATGGGTCCACCTCTGGTGTAAATTGTGGATCCCATAGCCTCGAAAGTGGAAAAAAAGGCTTCAAGGAAGAATATTTCGATTTCTTTCTGAAGCCATTTGAAAATTCCACTTCCCCTACCACCCCATCTTTTGAATATTTATAAAATATATTTCACGACAAATGACAAGAATACAATTGGGAGTAAAACAACATAGATAACAACTCAGAGCTACATGCCAAATACTCGTCAGCTCCTGGCAGTGGGCCATGCCCAGAATGCTGCGGGCATTTCCCTCTGGATCGCAACACTGAGTCTCTGGAAGAGAAGCTGGTTGCCCTGTGGTCCTTGGTTTCTATAATGAGTTTTCACCCAGCTCCTTGAGAAACTTTAGAGCACACTTGCCCCATGCTCCATGGGTCTCCGACCCAATTGGGATGAAGTTATAGAAAGGGGGAAGGCCTTCATATTTGCGAGTCTTCTGGGTCTCCCTGTGGCTGGCAGCTCCACCCTCTTCGGCTACGGAGTATTGCAAGTAGGTGTCTGCCATTGTGGCAGCACAGGTGTAGTCCCAAGCAATCTGCTTACCATCCTTCCAGGGTAGCATAGTGGCTCCATCAGGACGCTTTTGACTTCCATCAGACCTCTGCACTTGGGGTTCCCGTTGAGCTGGGCAACAGACTGTGGCGAGGCTTCTGTTTATGATGTCATTGACCTCCTCATGTCTAGCATACTTCCCTTCTGATGTGTGACACACTAGACCATGAAGTCCGAATTGATCGGCCGTCGCCCTGCCGCAAATAAACCTATGTTCGGTGAGTATGGGGGCTGCTAGGCGAAGAGCAACACCAATCCGAATGGCCTGTGGGTCGAGTCGAGTCCCCAGAGAGGAATTGGGAACAGCTAGAAGGAAATCTCCTGAGTGTGGTGCCTTCACCGCTAAGAGACGAGCTTTGTCATTTCCTGAAGCGTTGGTGAGCATTGTGTTGGCAATTTTTTCCATGATCGACTTGTCCCAGTGGGACTGTTTGTCCTCTTTGGGAGGAGCTGGTCTACTGGAGGAGTCTGCCAGGATGTCCTACCGCACGGCTGCTTCAATGAACCTGGGGTCATGAGCTACCACCACACCTCTCAAACGTTCAGGGACAATCTTCTTGACTAATCCACAGGAGGCCAAACACGATGACAGAAATATATATGTAGTGTTAAAGTGTTCAGCAGAAGTTTGTGGTTACAGGAAAGTGGGTGCGGGAGGGAAGAAGAGCGATTGGTGGAATGATGATGTAAAGAGAGTAGTAAGGGAGAAAAAGTTAGCATATGAGAGGTTTTTACAAAGTAGAAGTGATGCAAGGAGGGAAGAGTATATGAAGAAAAAAAGAGAGGTTAAGAGAGTGGTCAAGCAATGCAAAAAGAGAGCAAATGAGAGAATGGGTGAGATGTTATCAACAAATTTTGTTGAAATAAGAAAAAGTTTTGGAGTGAGATTAATAAGTTGAGGAAGCCTAGGGAACAAATGGATTTGACAGTAAAAAATAGGAGAGGAGAGTTATTAAATGGAGAGTTAGATGTATCGGGAAGATGGAGGGAATATTTTGAGGAGTTGTTAAATGTTGATGAAGACAGGGAAGCTGTGATTTCGTGTATAGGGCAAGGAGGAATAACATCTTGTAGGAGTGCGGAAGAGCCAGTTGTGAGTGTGGGGGAAGTTCGTGAGGCAGTGGGTAGAATGAAAGGGGGTAAGGCAGCTGGGATTGATGGGATAAAGGTAGAAATGTTAAAAGCAGGCGGAGATATAGTTATGTTATTGTAAAAAAAAATAATTTTGTACCAAGAGGAACTTTGAAAACCTACCTAACCTTATTACAACAAGCGCAATTTAATTTAGCCTAATCCAACTAAATATATTTTAGATACGTTAACACTAATTTAATAATAAACAAACACAATGAAATA
This sequence comes from Cherax destructor, assembly GCA_009830355.1. Lineage (NCBI taxonomy): Eukaryota > Metazoa > Arthropoda > Malacostraca > Decapoda > Parastacidae > Cherax > Cherax destructor. The sequence goes on along the minus strand of WNWK01026548.1, from coordinate 25,059 downwards.
TATTTTTTTCTTTAGGATCAGATTGATTTTGGCGAAATTATTGCATACAAAAATTTTCGCTTGTCTTATATGGCAAGAAGAGCATTGCTATTTAAGCCAAAATCGCAAGTTTTACCTAATCGGCACGACATATATATATATATATATATATATATATATATATATATATATATATATATATATATATATATATATATATATATATATATATATATATATATATATATATATATATATATATATATATATATAACCACGAACGAGTGGTATTTAATCAATAACAACACTGCGACTAGCCTCATAGTGAACGAAAGTCACTTGACGCATCACGCATCCATCAGAGCTAGGTGTTTTTCCATGATATGAGGATATGGTGGTGTGGGTGCCTCTGAGCTAATTTCATTGTATCCCCTTTTGGTGTACGTACTAGCCTCCACAAGCAGAATATATATTATTGTAACCACGAACGAGTGGTATTTAATCAATAACAACACTGCGACTATGATTGTATGGTGCCATGGGTTAGAGCGTCATGGAATTTTCGCTCACCATGAGACGAACCAAAACAACATGGGTTCGATTCCTCGGCTAGTCGCAGTGTTATATATATATATATATATATATATATATATATATATATATATATATATATATATATATATATATATATATATATATATATATATATATATATATATATGTGTGTGTGTGTGTACTTACCTAATTGTACTCACCTAATTGTGGTTGCAGGGTCGAGACTCAGCTCCTGGCCCAGCCTCTTCGCTGTCTGCTACTGGGTCTCTGCTCTCCCTGCTCCATGAGCTTTATCATACCTTGTCTTAAAACTATGTATGGTTCCTGCCTCCACTATATCTTTCTCTAGACTATTCCACTTCCTGACTACTCTGTGGCTGAAGAAATGCTTCCTAACATCCCTTTGACTCATCTGAGTCTTCAGCTTCCAGTTGTGTCCCCTTGTTTCTGTGTTCCCTCTCTGGAACATCCTGTCACTGTCTACCTTGTCAATTCCCCGCAGTATTTTGTATGTCGTTATCATGTCTCCTCTGACCCTTCTTTCCTCCAGTGTTGTTAGTCCTATTTCCCTCAACCTTTCTTCATAAGACAGATCCCTGAGTTGTGGAACTAACCTTGTCGCAAACCTTTGCACTTTCTTTAGTTTCTTTACGTGCTTGACCAGGTGTGGGTTCCAGACTGGTGCTGCATATTCTAGTATGGGCCTGACGTACACGGTATACAGTGTCTTGAACGATTCCTTGTTAAGGTAACGGAACGCTAATCTTAGGTTTGCCAGTCGCCCATATGCTGCCGCAGTTATCTGGTTGAAGTGTGCCTCCGGAGACGTGCTTGGCGTTATACTCACTCCAAGGTCTTTCTCCTTTGCCGAGGTTTGTAGCCTTTGTCCGCCTAGCTTGTACTCTGTCAGCGGTCTTCTTTGCCCTTCTCCAATCCTCATGACTTTGCATTTGGAGGGATTGAATTCGAGAAGCCAATTGCTAGACCAGATGTCGAGCTTGTCCAGGTCTGTTTGCAGCCCTGCCTGGTCCTCTTCCGATGTGATTCTCCTCATTATTTTCACATCATCCGCGAATAGAGACACTTCTGAGTCTATCCCGTCCGTCATGTCATTTACATATACCAAGAATAACACTGGTCCTAGGACTGACCCCTGCGGAACGCCGCTCGTCACAGGTGCCCACTGTGATACCTCACCACGCACCATGACCCGTTGTTGTCTCCCTTTGAGGTTTTCCCCTGATCCATTCCAGTGCCCTTCCTGTTATACCTGCTTGTTCTTCCAACTTCTTTACTAATCTCATGTGAGGAACTGTGTCGAAGGCCTTCCTGCAGTCCAGGAAAATGCAATCAACCCACCCTTCTCTCTCCTGCCTTACCTCTGTTACTTTATCATAGAACTCCAGGAGGTTTGTTATACAGGATTGCCTTCCCGGAATCCGTGCTGTCTGGTGTTTATTATCCTGTTCAGCTCAAGGTGTTCCACCATTCTTTTCCTGATGATTTTCTCCAGGACTTTGCACACTATACACGTAAGTGACACCGGTCTATAGTTTAGTGCCTCTTTTCTGTCTCCTTTTTAAAAATGGGGACTACGTTGGCCTTCTTCCATACCTCAGGTAGCTGCCCAGTTTCAAGGGATGTGTTGAATATTATGAGTAAGTGGCACACTCAGTACCTCAGCTCCTTCCCGAAGAACCCACGGGAGATATTATCCGGACCCATCGCCTTTGAGGTATCGAGGTCACTGAGTAACTGCTTCACTTCCTCCTCAGTTGTGTGTATGCCCTCTAGCACTTGGTACATCCCTTGTTGGTGACGAACCCCGTCCTGTCTACCCAGCTGCCTTCCTTCCTCCATTGTGAATACTTCCTTCCTTAAACCTCAAGTTGAGCTCCTCACATACCTCTTGATCATTACTTGTGAGTTCCCCATCTTCTCTCCTCAGCCTTATCACCTGGTCCTTGACTGGTGTCTTCCTTCTGATGTGACTGTACATCAGTTTCGGGTCGGACTTAACTTTCGATGCTATGTCATTTTCGTACTGTTTCTGGGCCTCCCTCCGTACTTGTGCATACTCGTTTCTAGCTCTTCTACTAATCTCTCTGTTTACCTGGGTTCTTTGCCTTCTGTACCGTTTCCATTCTCTGATACTCTGAGTCTTTGCCTCCCTGCACCTTTGGGTAAACCAGGGGCTCTTTTCTTCCCATGTGTGTGTGTGTGTGTGTGTGTGTGTGTGTGTGTGTGCATGACAAGTCACGGGGGATGGAAATCTTCAGCTCAAGCTTACACACGTCTCTCTGTGTCATCAGGTGCTATGCAATGTTGCAAGTGTAGCAACATGTAGAATGAGTGGAAGTTTTTTCAGAGTAAGGTTTCTTGGTGACGCCAATCAGTTTCTCTCAGAAATGGTCAGGCATCCTGCACCCTCAATCTCCATATGTGGGGTTTAATAGGTGAAGGGGACCTCAGAAGTTTACAGAAAGCGAATATTAGGAAATGTAATAGCCAGCCCTAAGCCAGATCTTAATGTAATCCACAAGTCATGTGACATAAGAGATTACATTGCACTAATGAATAATGCACATACAAAACAATGAAATTATATGTAAAATAGTCGAATGTTCTGATTGTCACTTAAACTACCGTACTTCCAGGAAGTATCCTTGAAATATCCTTAACGTTAATTATTTTAATTATTCCTTGGTTATTCATTAAATTTCTTTAGTACTCCGAATATTCTTTATGAATATTCTGACTATTTGTGAATTTTCTTGTTATTCCTTACCACCTCCCACCAGCCTAACGCTCTTGTGTAGTAATCACTTAACCCTAATTGCAGTCACCATGTTGTAATCAGTGATTGCAGGCATTTAACTTTTTGTACCTGTAACAGTACGGTAACCTTTTATAGCTGTATTTAAATCAGCTTACTACTATTGGTTATACATTACACTGATGGGCAGAACGCGTTCCCTGGAAGGCGAAAACCGCAAGATAGGTGCAGAGAACGCTGATCTAACGTCACCTAATTCTCACAAAGCCCCATGACTAATGAGCAATAATGCGATTTTTTATTATATTGTTGCTTAATAGACTCCACTAATTAGCTATGGAGTTTTGTACAACTCATAACTCGAATTATACAAGGCATTCCTATCATGTTTCATGAGCGAGGATTCAATTATCTTTCTTTTCATGACGAAACTGTTGGTTAAATTTATCTTTGCAGCTGCTCATCTCAGTGGGTGATTGCAAGTACTGACGTGGTGATTGCAAGTACGGACGTAGTGATTGCAAGTACGGACGTGGTGATTGCAAGTACTGACGTGGTGATTGCAAGTACGGACGTAGTGATTGCAAGTACGGACGTGGTGATTGCAAGTACTGACGTGGTGATTGCAAGTACTGACGTGATGATTGCAAGTACTGACGGGGTGATTGCAAGTACTGACGTGGTGATTGCAAGTACTGACGTGGTGATTGCAAGTATTGACGTGGTGATTGCAAGTACTGACGTGGTTGAACATAGCATTCGACTCCTGGCCCGTCCTTATTGAGTACTGAAGTTGGGCTAATCAGGTACCAGTGGTTTACTAGTCTGCATTAAAGAGGGGAAAGAGTGCATGGGACATTGTATACACTGCCAGCCTATTGGAAGGTGTGCTCTTAACCTCTGTTTCACTGTCCCATTGTTTTTAATAAAGACAACATTTATAATTGAACTTTTTTAGTGCATCACACAAGCTGACCAAATTCTCGTTGTAGGGTAAAATCAATACATTTTTCCTGAAAGACATTAAGGGTTAGTCCAGTAGAAAGTCTTCCTAGCTCACAAAATCCCTGGGATATCTTACTTTTGTGGCTATGTTAAATATCTTATCAATTTCATCTTCTAAATTTGTGTATTTGTAAACCGGAGTATTTAGAAGAGGAAATTGGATCCAGAACCTTCAATTATCACCCGCGGGTTTTAAGCAGTCTCGAGGCCCCTCTAGTTCATTATTATTATAATCAAAACTAAGTGTTAAACCCACAAGGGTCATACATTCCTCTAGTTCAGCTTCTATATGAATATTATTTGGGCGTCTTTACTAATCCCGTCATAGATACCTCTCACATAGCTCTCTGAGATCTAAATATGGAATAATGAACAAAAAATCTTAGGCATTCCAAGGTTCCTGATTTCGATTGTGAAAAATTGCTTAAATAAAGTTTTACCCTACTGTACTTTGTTTAGCTTTGTTATTACGAGAATTACGAGAGGTGGTGGTAACGCCACTAGTGTCTTGACAACAAGGTTTATCGTTGGTCCGTAGCGAGAAAGTTGAGTAGCTTGCAAAGTTGAGTAGCTTGCAAAGTTGAGTAGCTTGCAAAGTTGAGTAGCTTGCAAAGTTGAGTAGCTTGCAAAGTTGAGTAGCTTGCAAAGTTGAGTAGCTTGCAAAGTTGAGTAGCTTGCAAAGTTGAGTAGCTTGCAAAGTTGAGTAGCTTGTAAAGTTGAGTAGCTTGCAAAGTTGAGTAGCTTGCAAAGTTGAGTAGCTTGCAAAGTTGAGTAGCTTGCAAAGTTGAGTAGCTTGCAAAGTTGAGTAGCTTGTAAAGTTGAGTAGCTTGCAAAGTTGAGTAGCTTGCAAAGTTGAGTAGCTTGTAAAGTTGAGTAGCTTGCAAAGTTGAGTAGCTTGCAAAGTTGAGTAGCTTGCAAAGTTGAGTAGCTTGCAAAGTTGAGTAGATTGCAAAGTTGAGTAGCTTGTAAAGTTGAGTAGCTTGCAAAGTTGAGTAGCTTGCAAAGTTAAGTAGCTTGCAAAGTTGAGTAGCTTGCAAAGTTGAGTAGCTTGCAAAGTTGAGTAGCTTGGATGAACAGTGCAGCGTCACCCTCTTCATCTTCACACACTTTCTCTCCACCATTTCTTCTCCATCCTCTCTCTTCCCACACTCTTCCACTTCACCTATTTCCTCTACAAGTCTATTCTTCTTCCTCATCCTACCTCCAGGCTATCCCTACCACCCAACCCTCTTTTTCATTCTCTCCATCCCTAAAATCTTTTGACCCTACTCCACCCGCTTCTAACCCCATCCGCTTAAGTTTTACCCCTCTCCTTCCCCACCACTCCTTCTCCACACCTCCCTCCCTACCCATCCCTCTCCACCTCTCCCTTTCCACCACCTCCCTCCCCACTTCTTTGTAAGACTACTTCTCTCCCCTTTTGAAGATCACATCTGGAAAATCTCTCAAGCAGTTTGAGAATGGTGGTATCTCAGGGGAGCGTCGACCCCTCTCACCGTCCGCGCTCGCCCCTCACACTCGACCACAGCAACCACAAATAAATGAGTACAAGGAAGCGTCGCGCCCTCTTAGTGCTTTGCTCTCTCCCCTAGAAGTTTCTGAAAAGTATCTCCCTCTCTCAGCACCCTGACACCTCCCTGAGTAGTGTCAGGGGGTATCTCCCTCTCTCAGCACCCTGCCGCCTCCCTGAGTAGTGTCAGGGAGGTATCCCCCTCTCTCAGCACCCTGCCGCCTCCCTGAGTAGTGTCAGGGAGGTATCTTCCTCTGTCAGCACCCTGCCGCCTCCCTGCGTAGTGTCAGATGATATATAACAACAGCAAGGAAGAGGATAGGAGGAAGGGGAGAGAAGAAAACGTGAATGGGAGAGAACATGAAGATGAGAAAATATAGAGGGGAGAGAACGTGGTAGAAAGAGAACGTGGTGGGGAGAGAACGTGGAGGAAAGAGAATATGGAGGGGAGAGAACATGGAGGGGGTATTACACAAATAATCTGCGACTAGCCGAGGACTCGAAGCCATGTCATTTTGGCCCGCCTCATAGTGAGCGAAAATCACATAACGCTCTAACCCAGAGGACAACTCAATCCTTCAAAAATCACGCACCTATCAGAGCTAGGTGTTTTTCCATGATATGAGGATATGGTGGTGTGGGTGCCTCTGAGCTAATTTCATTCTATCCACTTTTGGTGTACGTAGTAGCCTCCACAAGCAGAATATATATTATTGTTACCACGAACGAGTGGTATTTAATCAATAACTTAGACCATTTATTTGTGTATTGTTTATGTGACGGTATTGTGCCTCTTTGGTCTTTATGGTGGAGATAGAAGGTAGAGTGGTGGGGAGAGAGCATGAGGGAGACAGGAGAGGGAGAAGAGAAAGAAGAGGGGGGAAAGGAGAGAGAGACATAGAATGGGAAGAGGAGGAGGAGGAGAGGGAAGTGGAAAATGGAAAGAGAGAAGGTGGATGGAAAAGAGGAAAATGGTATAGAAGATAGTGGAGAAAAGAGTTAAGATGAATGAGAGAGGTTGAGAGGGGAGAGAGTGGAGACATGAAGGAAGGAGGAAGATAAAGGGGAAGTGGGATAGTAGTAAGTAATGAAGCATAGACCACTTTTACATTCTCCCTTACTCTTCCCTACCTCAACCACCTCCTTTTTAACACCCTCTCTATATAAAACACCTCTTTAACGCACTCCGTACCTAAACCACTTCATCTTTAAAACCACGTTTCTAAATAAAAGACCTCCTTTTTAAACCCCTTCCCTACCTAAACCACTTCCTCTTTAAACCCACTCCCAACCTAAACCACCTGCACCACCTTCACCCATCAAGTTCTCTACACATTACAAGAGATATACGTAAATATACCAATGTTCTGCTCAATAACCGCTTCCAAGACCTGTTGAGGCATTTATAATGGGTGCATTTGTGGTGTACCCATAATGTAACTATTATAGGGATTTGGGTGTACCCAATATATAACAATAATATAAAATATGGTAGCAACACATTTTGGGTATATCCTCATACTAAGTGTTCCATAGAATTGTAGACCAACACACCGTGTGTGGTATCAGTATTGCTGTCATGAAGCTGTGTAACAAGACCCTGCGAGTGTTGTCACTACATGAAGATCATTTAAGGTACAGTTGGCCAATAACACCGTGAGTGTTCCCATTATGTATCTATCATAGAGAAGAAGGCAGCAACACACCGTGAGTGTTCCCATCATGTATCTGTCATAGAGAAGAAGGCAGCAACACACAGTGAGTGTTCCCATCATGTATCTGTCATAGAGAAGAAGGCAGCAACACACATTGAGTGTTCCCATCACGTATCTGTCATAGAGAAAAAGGCAGCAACACACAGTGAGTGTTCCCATCATGTATCTATCATAGAGAAGAAGGCAGCAACACACAGTGAGTGTTCCCATCATGTATCTATCATAGAGAAGAAGGCAGCAACACACAGTGAGTGTTCCCATCATGTATCTATCATAGAGAAGAAGGCAGCAACACACAGTGAGTGTTCCCATCATGTATCTGTCATAGAGAAGAAGGCAGTAACACACAGTGAGTGTTCCCATCATGTATCTATCATAGAGAAGAAGGCAGCAACACACAGTGAGTGTTCCCATCATGTATCTATCATAGAGAAGAAGGCAGCAACACACAGTGAGTGTTCCCATCATGTATCTGTCATAGAGAAGAAGGCAGCAACACACAGTGAGTGTTCCCATCATGTATCTATCATAGAGAAGAAGGCAGCAACACACAGTGAGTGTTCCCATTATGTATCTGTCATAGAGAAGAAGGCAGCAACACACAGTGAGTGTTCCCATCATGTATCTGTCATAGAGAAGAAGGCAGCAACACACAGTGAGTGTTCCCACCATGTATCTATAATAGAGAAGAAGGCAGCAACACACCGTGAGTGTTCCCATCATGTATCTATCATAGAGAAGAAGGCAGCAACACACAGTGAGTGTTCCCACCATGTATCTGTCATAGAGCAGAAGGCAGCAACACACAGTGAGTGTTCCCATCATGTATCTATCATAGAGAAGAAGGCAGTAACACACAGTGAGTGTTCCCATCATGTATCTGTCATAGAGAAGAAGGCAGCAACACACAGTGAGTGTTCCCACCATGTATCTATCATAGCGAAGAAGGCAGCAACACACCGTGAGTGTTCCCATCATGTATCTGTCATAGAGAAGAAGGCAGCAACACACCGTGAGTGTTCCCATCATGTATCTATCATAGAGAAGAAGGCAGCAACACACCGTGAGTGTTCCCATCATGTATCTGTCATAGAGAAGAAGGCAGCAACACACCGTGAGTGTTCCCATCATGTATCTATCATAAAGAAGAAGGCAGTAACACACAGTGAGTGTTCCCATCATGTATCTATCATAAAGAAGAAGGCAGCAACACACAGTGAGTGTTCCCATCATGTATCTATCATAGAGAAGAAGGCAGCAACACACTGTAAGTTTCCCATCATGTATCTACCATAGAGAAGAAGGCAGCAACACACTGTAAGTTTCCCATCATGTATCTGTCATAGAGAAGAAGGCAGCAACACACAGTGAGTGTTCCCATCATGTATCTATCATAGAGAAGAAGGCAGTAACACACAGTGAGTGTTCTCATCATGTATCTATCATAGAGAAGAAGGCAGTAACACACAGTGAGTGTTCCCATCATGTATCTATCATAGAGAAGAAGGCAGCAACACACAGTGAGTGTTCCCATCATGTATCTATCATAGAGAAGAAGGCAGCAACACACAGTGAGTGTTCCCATCATGTATCTGTCATAGAGAAGAAGAAGGCATCAACACACAGTGAGTGTTCCCATCATGTATCTATCATAAAGAAGAAGGCAGTAACACACAGTGAGTGTTCCCATCATGTATCTATCATAAAGAAGAAGGCAGCAACACACAGTGAGTGTTCCCATCATGTATCATAGAGAAGATAACTGGGCCTACTCAACGCACACGTTAATAATCAGGTACTAGGGTTTAAGCAATCTCCGATAATTCTGATTTCCCAATGATTCGGAAAGGCAGCATCAGTCAGCTGGACGTGCAAACGTTTGGTATAGCCAGCAAGATTCGTAAAAATTATCAGACCTGTAGGTAACACAACATCAGTAGCGATCATATTAAAAGGATGAGGGTTCACGAAACTGAGTGAGCTCACCATCATTATAATAAAGTTCTGAATACTGGCAGAGAGGACGCTGACTGACTGGCTCGTGACTGTTCAACTGCCTTCCAGCATACATAAGGGAGATTACCAATAGACCCCTGGCTGCCTTCAAGAAGGCTATGGACAAGCACCTAAATTCAGTACCTGACCAGCCGGGCTTTGGTTCGTACGTCAGTTTGCGTGTGGCTAGCAGTAACAGCCTGGTTGATCAGGCCTTGATCCAGTACGAGGCCTGACCTCAGATCGAGCCGTGGGGGCGTTGACCCCCGAAAAACTCTCCAGGTAAACTCCAGGTATGATGTTTGTCTTCAGCTCAGAGGCAGGAAGCTCACAAGGGTACAGAATAACATAAACTTTGTCTCTGTCTACATATCTTCCCACCCCCTCTCTCTCTCAATATATATATGGGGGAATCAGACCCATTGCTGTTGGTAACACCCTTCGCTGTCTCGCCTAGAAGCTGCCAGTTTACTCCAGCCACACCAACTGGGCTTTGGGGTCTCTCAAGGCAGTGAAGCCGCAGCTCATGCGGCAAGGGCCTACATCAGGGACCTACAAAAAGACAAGACCGTAGTCAAACTTGACTTTAGAAATGCCTTTAATATGGTGAAGAGAGATGGGGTCTTGCCAGCCGTTCGGGATCGGTTCCCCAGTCTCTTTTCCTTCATTTCAGCTGGCTACAGCAAACCGTCGACTCTTTTGTTTGGTGAACATGAAATTTCCTCATCTGAGGGTGTTCAGCAGGGTGATCCACTCGCTCCACTTCTCTTCTGTTTGGCAGTAAGAGAACTAACTTCCAGCCTACGCAGCAAGCTCAACATCTGTTACCTGGATGATGGCACTCTGGCAGGTACTGGGGAGTCCCTGTAAGAGGACCTACAACGGGTGAAGACACAGGGAGAAGCCTTAGGACTCATCCTCAATCCCTAAAAGTGTGAAATCATCACAACGAACCAGGAAATAATCAATGCTGTGCGAACAATCCTCCCAGAAGTCACTACTACCACTCCATCCAACAGTACCCTCCTGGGAGCACCGCTGGGTCACCAGGCCATCGACACTGTCCTCAAGGACAAAGTGAATAACCTGAAAAGAATGGAGGAGAGAATAAGTGATCTTGATGTCCATGATGCCCTGTATCTCCTCACAAGGTGTCTTACTATGCCAAGACTCACTTACTTCTTGAGGTGCGCACCCTCTTTTGACAACCCAACACTTGACGAGTATGACGCACACCTGAGATCAACCTTTAAGAAGGCACTGAATCTGTCACTAGAGGATCAGCAATGGGAGCAAGCAACCCTCCCAGTGCGACTGGGAGGTATAGGGGTGCGCAAAGCAAGGCAGGTAGCTTCACCTGCATTTCTGTCATCGTGTTTGGCCTCCTGTGGATTAGTCAAAAAGATTGTCCCCGAACGCTTGAGAGGTGTGGTGGGAGCTCAAGACCCCAGGTTCATTGAAGCAGCCGTGCGGTGGGACATCCTTGCAGACTCCTCTAGTAGACCAGCTCCTCCCAAAGAGCACAAACAGTCCCACTGGGACAAACCGATCATGGAAAAAATGCCAACACTTCATGAACTTGGGACTCGACTCGACCCACAGGCCATTCGGATTGGCGTTGCTCTTCGCCTAGCCGCCCCCTTACTCACCGAACATAGGTGTATTTGCGGCAGGGCGACGGCTGATCAATTCGGACTTCATGGTCTCGTGTGTCACACATCAGAAGGGAAGTATGCTAGACATGAGGAGATCAATGACATCGTAAGCAGATTGCTTGGGACTACACCTGTGCTGCCACAATGGCAGACACCTACTTGCCATACTCCGTAGCCGAAGGGGGTGGAGCTGCCAGACACAGGGACACCCAGAAGACTCGCAAATATGAAGGCCTTCTCCCCTGCTATAACTTCATCGCAACAGGGTCGAAGACCCTTGGAGCATGGTTCAAGTGTGCTCTAAAGTTTCTCAAAGAGATGGGTGAAAAACTCATCATAGAAACCAAGGACCAAAGGGCGACAAGCTTCCTCTTTCAGAGACTCAGTGTTGCGATCCAGAGGGGAAATGCCTGCAGCATTCTGGGCACGCGGCCCACTGCCGGAAAGCTGGACGAAGTATTTGACATGTAGCTCTGAGTTGTTCTCTAAGTTGTTTTACTCTGTATTGTACTCTTGTCAATGTATTTTGTCAGTGTATTTTGTCAATGTATTTTGTCTTGAAACATAGTTTATACACAATGAAAAGATGGGGTGGTAGGGGAAGTGGAATATTCAAATGGCTTCAGAAAGAAATCTAAATATTCCTCCTTGAAGCCTTTTAATCCACGTATCCGAGGCTATGGGTCCCACAATTTACATCAGAGGAGGACCTCATCATATATATATATATATATATATATATATATATATATATATATATATATATATATATATATATATATATATATATAGGGTGTGCACCTCAAGAAGTAAGTGAGTCTTGGCATAGTAAGACACCTTGTGAGGAGATACAGGGCATCATGGGCATCAAGATCACTTATTCTCTTCTCCATTATTTTCAGGTTATTCACTTTGTCATTGAGGACAGTGTCGATGGCCTGGTGACCCAGCGGTGCTCCCAGGAGGGTACTGTTGGATGGAGTGGTAGTAGTGACTTCTGGGAGGATTGTTCGCACCGCATTGATTATTTCTTGGTTTGTTGTGATGATTTCACACTTTAAGGGATTGAGGATGAGTCCTAAGTCTTCTCCATGTGTCTTCACCCGTTGTAGGTCCTCTAACAGGGACTCCCCAGTACCCGCCAGAGTGCCATCATCCAGGTACCAGATGTTGAGCTCGCTGCATAGGCTGGACGTTAGTTCTCTTACTGCCAAACAGAAGAGAAGTGGAGCGAGTGGATCACCCTGCTGAACACTCTCAGATGAGGGAATTTCATGTTCCCCAAACAAAAGAGTCGAGGGTTTGCTGTAGCCAGCTGAAATGAAGGGAAAGAGACTGGTGAACCTATCCCGAACGGCTGGCAAGACCA
>WNWK01026548.1:0-7500 GCA_009830355.1 Cherax destructor | reverse complement strand
CTTCTTGATGTGGTGCAAGCATAGTATTTTGATAATATTGGCCTTATATATAACAGTAAGATCATTCACATCTCTCCGGTATTGAAGTCACTGTTGGAATGACAGATCTATCCAGGTCGGGTCCAGGCTAGAGATGAGTAATCTTGGGGCAGGAAGTCCAATAAGGTGGAGCATAATCAAGGCGTGAGTGTATTTGTGCCTCATACAGAGTCTCGCAGCCTCTGCTGTCGAGATGATACGAGATACGCTTCAGTGTTGTAAATTTACTGGTCGCCTTGCTAGAAAGATTTACGAAGTGGTTCCTCATACACAGCTTCAAATCAAGTTTCACTCATTGGATATCCATGTCATCCCTGGGTTATAACATTCTCCCGGTTATTCTTACCACAGCTCCAGCATTAACATCATGCTACTTAGAGACCATCATCAGCATCATTTGTCTTTTTTCAGAAGCAAATGTAACTTGACATCGTTTTCCCTGGGCTGATATAGTTGTGATTTTTGTGACTGAGAGCAGTTGGCATTTCCTCTCTTTGATAAATGTCAGAGTACAGTTATTTGCATAAACATGGGATTTTGGGAAGAGATGAAGAAGGTCATTGAAGTAAATATTCCATAATAATTGACGAAGCACACTTACCTGTGGAACACTTGCACCAGTACAGTATCTTGTTGACTCTGTCCCATTGAGAACTACTCTTATAGATCTACCTTGAAGGTAATCACTTAGGAGGTATAGTACAGAGCCAGAGACTCCAAATGTTTGCAGTTTTGCCAAGAGTTCATGGTGCCATACTCTGTCGAAAACATCAGCAGTGTAGACTGCTATTCCCCCCTCTCTCTCTCTCTCTCTCTTTCTCTCTCTCTCTCTCTCTCTCTTCTCTCTCTCTCTCTCTCTCTCTCTCTTTCCAGCGGTCCTCCGAGAATTAAATAAAAACGGTCGAGGATATATATTATTACGGTCATATTGTAGACCACATCTGCCGCCACACCTCCACTGCTCTTAACACGGACGAGAGTGGTCGCACAGGGACACCAGACAGAAAGAGAGAGAATAGAAGAGAATGGGAGAAAGAGAATGAGAGAGAGAGAGAGAGAGAGAGAGAGAGAGAGAGAGAGAGAGAGAGAGAGAGAGAGAGAAGAAGAGAGAGAGAGAGAGAGAGAGAGAGAGAGAGAGACAAAGAGGCAGAGACAGAAAGAGGCAGACGGAAAGCAGACAGATAGAGGCAGACAGAGAGACAGAAAGACAAACAGATTTTAATTCGGGAGCAGTGATAAAAATGAATAGGAGAGTATTGGAGCCCAGTTATAAGGTGGATATCCTATAGATGAAATTTTATTCAATACAGTCTATGAAGAATCACGTAATAAATCTTGCAAGCACTGCAGCCAAAGAGTTAACAGCACTAAGGTGTATTTCGTACCTGCTTGATAGCAGAGACTGCAAAACTCTTGTACTAGACATAAGAATGCTCACACCTTGAGTATGCTTCACTTTTTGAATTGCTAGCCCCCATGACGTCTATGACTTCTTGACCTAATACATATCAGAACTCTTCTGAACTCGGCCTTGAAAGATCTGTCATTTCAGCAGAGCATTCAACACGGGAGAAATGTGGGCGGCCTTACTGTTAAGTACAAAGCCATTGTTGTCAAGGTACCACACTTGGCTCCACTTCGTGGACAGCGAGAAGACAGCTTCTATGCAACAAGACGGGCAGCAAACAGCAACTACACTCTATCTGTACCCTTCTAAAGAACACCACCTCATCTGAGATCATTCATTCCTAGAACGACTCTGGTCTGGGACGTGTTCGTGAAGTATAACAACATAGATGAAATGAAGTCAGCTGGCCAAATATAATCACTGGCTCACAGATGTCTCCAACGTCTTCCTGATCCCTGTTCGTATGTTTCATTACAATAAAAAGAGGCTTTCATGTGAGGTGAAGTAGACAACAGCTCTAAGTTTGTAAATAAAGGTAGCAATTCTTAACCTGTGTAAAGTGCCTCTGAAAATAAGAAGGAACAAAGAGTCCAAGATTGCTGAGCAGACGTGGAGAGCAGCTAGCATCACCTTTATCTCGAACCTATCCGCACTGCCTAGCACAGTGTAAATGGCTTCTGTGGAAAATGATAAATGAAGTACGAGTTTTCAGAAGAAAGTTAGAGCAGAAATCAGCAATTTAAGACCTGAGTCTCTCCTGTCAATCACTGTCGAATTTCTTTAGACAATAATCTCTAATCAAATGACAACATTTTCTCACTTCCACTCTCTTTTTTGTGACAGTCACTATGACTTCAGTCACTGGATGAATGCAAGATCAGCTGTGTAATACAGGACATTGTGCTTTCGACCGTGTGAGGCACCAGAGAATTGACAAAAGTTCAAGCACTAGGAGTCTCTGGCACTGCATTATGCTCCCTCAGTTATTACTTACAGAGTAGGTCTCTAATAGTCATTCTTAATGGGACACGGTCACCAAAACACTCAATCGGTGTCTGTGTTCCACATGCAAATATGGATGGTTCATTGTAAGAGAATGTCTACTTCAATGACTTTCATCTCATCCTAGAATCTCATACTCATGGGATTCTGGGATGTAATCTGACATTTATTTTCCCAAGAGAAGAAATGCCAGCTCCTCAATTACAAATTTACAGTTATATCATCCTGGGGGAAACGATGTCAAGGCACATTTGTTTCTGAGAACACACAAATTAAGATGGTGGCATCGTTATTTCAATGCCGGAGTAATGATACGAATATATGGAAGAGTGTTAGAACTCTGGAATGAGGTGCATACTCTAGGAGGGGGGGGAAATTTGACACCAGAATGTCTATAAAGAATTGTGTGATAAATCCTTCAAGCAAGGCAGCTAAGAAGCTAACAGAAGTAAGCGTATCTCGTTCCTGCTTGACACGGAAGGCTGTAAAACTGTACGAACCACAAGTGCGCTCATACCCTGAACATGAGATATTTTCTTAGACTGCCTCCCGTCTCATGCAAGACTTCTAAACAGAGCAAAGAATTGAGCAAGCCGACTAATCTCTCGCCTGAATCCAGCCTAAACCGATCTCTCATTTCAGCAGAGCCTTCAGCACTGGATATATAAGTGGCATTACTGTTATGTAGAAGGCCAGTGTTGTACAATGTTTGTTCTACTTCGTGGACAGCGAGAAGACAGCTTCTACAAACAAGACGGGCAGCAAGACGGGCAGCAAGACGGGCAGCAAGACGGGCAGCAAGACGGGCAGCAAGACGGGCAGCAAGTAGCGCTACACTTTGGCTGCATCCTTCTTAAAAACATCACATTATTTGTGATCATTCATTGTCTGAAACATTTTCGTACAGCATAATGACATCGATGAAATAAAGTCATCTGTCCAAATGAAATCTCTGACTTTCAGCGGTTTCAACTTCATTCTGATCCTTAGTTCTATGTTTATAACAATATAAAATAATTAGTTTTATATGTTAGCTTTTCAAATGAACTGATGTAAGTAACAGCTCTTAGCTTGTAAGCAAGGAACCTGTAAGAAACCTTTTGTAAGAGAGAGAGAGAGAGAGAGAGAGAGAGAGAGAGAGAGAGAGAGAGAGAGAGAGAGAGAGAGAGAGAGAGAGAGAGTGAACGAGAGAGCATCAACACAACACAACGTCCACAAGCAACATAAAAATCCTGTGCAGGACAGTGAGGCATAAAACACTAACGACGGAGAACTCATTGTGGGGGTAACTGTTCCTGCTAACAAGGTCCACCTCAAACACTGGCACTCCCACGCTCTCTCTCTCTCTCTCTCTCTCTCTCTCTCTCTCTCTCTCTCTCTCTCTCTCTCTCTCTCTCTCTCTCTCTCTCTCTCTCTCTCTCTCTTTTTCTCTCTCTCTCTTCTCTCTCTCTCTCTCTCTCTCTCTCTCTCTCTCTCTCTCTCTCTCTCTCTCTCTCTCTCTCACACACACAAAAACACAAGAAGAGGTATGATCAAGCTCATGGTGCAGGAAGAGTCCTAGTAGCGACCAGTGAAGAGGCGGGACCAGGAGCTGTGAATCGACCCCTGCAACCACAACTAGGTGAGTACACACACACACACACTCTCTCACGGCTAATGGAGCAGGGAGAGAGAATGAACCTAGTAGCGACCAGCGAAGAGGCGGGACCAGGAGCTGTGAATCGACCCCTGCAACACAAATAGGTGTGACCATATTGCTGAGTACACCAACTGAGGTTACAGAACTGACTGATCCCGTAGTAGATTAGGGCAGGGATCAGCGGTTTGCTGCTGCAGGTCGTGGAAGCTGTTCTATCCAGCTGGAATGGTAAACCAAAAGCCAGACAGACGTGGAGTGGAGTCAGGAAGTCGATGGATTGAGAGGAAAACATCATCCACTGGACTGAAACACATGATGGATTAAGTGAGGCGGTAATAAGGTCCTAGAACTTCACATAGAGATGGAGGAGAAGATTAAGGAGGAGCTATTGGGGAAGGGAAGGGCTGTTTCTGCTGTGGAAAAGCTACACAGATTCAGAGAAACTTTACAAAAGCTGAGGATGGAACTAGAGGGAAGGAAAGACTATGTGAGGTAGAAACAAAACCAAATGCAGTATACGAGGAGGAAGTGCAGAGGGCATGAGGGAATGCAGCTCCTTCCCAGAACTACTCACTAGCAACCGATAGATAGAGATGATATTTGTGGTTAAATTACATTTATAGAACATCAACAATTTGTACAGGAACACAGGAAATACTGTAGAAAGATGGGTCAGCTTTCTACAGCTGCACCCAGAAAGCTTCTCTGACGTGACCCAGTGTGTTCTACCGCCACTTAGCTGTAGGGTACAAGTGTGGAGGTTGGGCTCCAACGATAACATGGAATGTATGGTTCGCTAATACTTAGCTTATTGATGAATCCAAGATGTCGCAGCCGTTCCCAACCCCTTTCTCAGGGGATCCATCTATGGCCTCATTCTCCACAGGGCTGTAAGGAAAAAATACACGTGGTTTATTATAATATATTGCCCCAAAGGAGCGTATGTCCATATTTCAGTCTTTGACAGACTGAAAGGCGGTTTACTCACGTTTTTTGGGCGGATCGCCCACGAGTCACCGGGTGATATGATAAATCTGCCTAAAGCAAATTATGCATTCCTAACTGTGCAGAAGGTGGCATCTAGGTTTAAGCAGACTTACCTGGGTATTTGTAACGGACCCTTAATTCACACCCGGATATCGCTGTCTTGTTTGAAGAACGCTGCTGAAGAGTCACTGCCTTGTTAGACGATGCAAACTCATTGTCCCTTTACGTTCTTTAATGTCAGTCTTTTTGCAGTAGTCAGAAGCTGCGCACACTTCTGAATATACCGCGCTTTTATACACTAAACGCGTTGGAACAGAATTCTTATCCGATTTCCCGACGTTAGTGGAGATTGAGGGAGGACGAACGCATACGACGATTGTCTCTTTGTCCGGTTATACACCGCGCCGTAGCACCTTTCCCCCTAGATATCTTAAGTCAATCTGCCGCGCCCCTGCAGCCCGCAGCTCGGTCAAGCTGGGCATCGCTGAGGTCAGCTAAATTTTAACACTTGCAAACCACTGCAACAATTTGCAATTCAAGAACTTGTGTTCTCTAAATATTTAGATCCCTGGAACACATGATTGCAATGTTCAAGTGTAGAAACTAATACAGCAGTTTACTATAACTTTCCTGCTCAGGTAAAGAGTAACATATCTCAATGTCTATCACTCATTACTTCACATATGTTGCAACCCTGGTCAGCTACTACGTGACTCTTGGCTGTTTGGGTCCATCCATATGTTTTCAATTAAACTGTTGACCAGTAAACGTTGTTGATAAGGACGCTAGACGGGCCAGATGGCGAGTCTAGCGCAGGGCCCCTAAGTCAGAAAGGGCTGGTACCCCCCTCTTTTGGAGAATTTTCTCCACACTGTGGGGCAGCGAAGGTTCACTGAAAGTGAACTACTCATCGCTTAACATTAATTTGATTTTCTCACTCGCCATCACTGCTGCTTGTCTTTTCTTAACAGCTTCAGTCTGTGTGGTTTCTGGAGAATCACTAATTTTATTTTTGTTTTCAACACTGTGTAATTCTAATGGCACTAATTTATCTATGGTCCGCTTATTCACTACACCTTTGCTCAAAACATCAACTGTCCTGATGATTCCATTTGCATCAGGATATATGGTCACAATTTTTCCAAGAGGCCATTGGGACCTCGGACCATCATTGTTAATAATCACTATGTCACCAGGTCTTAAGGACTTATAATTTTCTGGAACACCAGCTCCATAGAAATGTTCTCTCAAGGAGGTGAGATAATCTTCTCGCCAAATTTTCTCCCAGCGTTCAATCACTTTATTAAGGTGTTTGAATTTACGCCTGAGTTGTTCAGGTTCGAAATGAGTAGGATCCTCTATGATTTCTTTATCATTCATGGGAGGAACAGGTTCGAGCCTTCTACCATGTAGTAAATGAGATGGACTTAACACTTCTAAATTGTCCAGATCATCGGTAACATACGTTAAAGGTCTGTTGTTGACTCTATTTTCTATTTCAGTTACGACTGTACGAAATTCTTCTAAGTCGATTCTCTGACGATGAAGAGTCTTCCTTAAACAACGTTTCACAATGCCTATCATTCTTTCGTAAAATCCGCCGTGCCATGGGGATTTAGGAGGAATGAATCTCCAACGACAATTGCGTTGATTCAGCATCTGTTGTACTTCAGGCTGCTCAAAAATCTTGTTTATGTAAGCAGCACCAGCAACAAAATTCGTTGCATTGTCTGATATCATCAGCCTGGGACATGACCTTCTGGCTGCAAACCTTCTAAATAATTTGATAAAGGTTTCAGCAGACATATCAGTGGCTACTTCTAGATGTACTGCTCTAGTTGTAGCACAGGTGAACAAACAGATGTACACCTTGATAGGAACTTTGTCGACTGTCTTAGTTAAAATTATTGGTCCAGTGTAATCTACACCTGTCACCTCAAATGGAGTGACATGACATACTCTTTCAGAAGGGTATGGAGGTGGACCTGGATACTGACATACTCTCATATCATAATGACGACAAGTAATACAGTCCCTGATTTGTTTCTTCACACTTTGTCGACCTTGAGGTATCCAGTAGGATTGACGTATATGACAAAGAGTGTCAGCTACACCACCATGTAACACGTTACTGTGGGCATTCTGAATAATCAGTCTTGTTAGCCAATGAAGAAGATGTCCTCTCTCAATCTGAAGAAGATGTCCTCTCTTGAGCTACTCTACCAGCAGCTGAAGGAAGAACTGAGGGTAGCTAAGCTTGAGATACAGCGACTGACTGAGGAAAACAAGAGGATTCGTAGTAATCCTCCTGTTGAGAATCCTCAAGCCAGGAAAGGAACCTGGACAGTGGCTAAAACGCATGGGACAAAGTTAAGGCTCAAGAGGACGGATGGAGAGGTAGAAACAACGAAGACCCAGGAGAATG
>WNWK01026547.1:0-27252 GCA_009830355.1 Cherax destructor | reverse complement strand
AATATATTTGGTAAAAACTAATATTCGAAACAAAAACCAAAATATTTTTTTTCTGCAGATTTCCATAAAAACACAAAGCCCTCCAAAAAATTGTCACATAAAACTGATCTGTTTTGAACAAATGCAAATTTCCCTTCCTGATGTTTTTTTTCCCCAGTGGCCTTCCAATATACATTTCTGAATAAAAAAAACCGTGAGTATTTAGCAGAACACAGGCAGTTGGTCAGATTGATTGGTTTGACTGCTTCAGCAATAGCTGTTGTTGCAACAGTATCGTGATGATGCATGCCCCATGTTGCCATTCACCAATAGTCATATCTCATAGGGAACAAAGAGGGGCAAGGAAGAAATCTGATTTCCCCTTCTTGGATTTAGCATATGAGAAAAGAAGTACGTATTTTTTTTCATTAATTGCCTTCCGTCTTTCCTGGACTCTGTGTAATTCATTTAATTTGAGTTTAACATCTATTTCTCAAGCCAGTGCCACCTTCCTCAACTTCCTAAATGTGGCACTCTTGAGACGTTTTGTGATGCTTCGTCTTTGCCTGTAGAGGGAGCATCTCTCTCTTTCTAACTCACATTCCACTAACTTCTCGTTAGTGGAATGTGCCTGGAACATACTTCTAGTGCCACAGAATTAATACTTTTTAGATACTGGTTTGGATGCAAATTATTGAAAATATCTTTGCACAATGATTTATATGACTTCAGCTGATGCTCCTCTAGTTAAAGTTGAATCTGCTGAAAACACACTCATTAGTGTGTTTTGCTGATCAGGATCAGCATTCTGATCCTGACCAGCGACATTCTCCCGTCTCAAGAAAGAGAACAACGTTCACATCGCGTTAACCACTTAACCAGCGATCCTACAAAGATTATGCACCTAGCAGAGCTAGAATGTTGTTCATGATCCGAGGACACTCGTGGTAGTGGTAAGCTCAAGGCTAATTTCAACCACCTCAAGTTTGAATACCAGATTCCACAAGCAGTTTATATACTAATGAAACCATGAAACAAGTGGTATTTAAATATTTACCAAGCTGCGGCCAGCCGGGATTAGATCCTGCGACACAATCTACCGCCTCAAGAGACAGAACAATGTTCACATCGCCTTAACCACTTAACCAGCGATCCTACAAAGATCATTCACCCAGCAGAGCTAAGTGTTGTTCGTGATATATATGTCGTGCCGAATAGGTAAAACTTGTGATTTTGGCTTAAATAGCAATGCTCTTCTTTCCGAATAAGGCAACGAAAATTTGTATATGCAATAATTTCGCAAAAATCATTCTTAACCTAACGAAAAAATATATTTCATTGTGTTTGTTTATTAAATTATTGTAATCTTATCTAAACTATATTTAGCTGGATTAGGCTAAATTAAATTGCGCTTGATAAGGTTAGTAAGTTTTAAGGTTCTTTGGTACAATTATATTAACATTAATTAAAATGTTTAAACGTATAAGAGGAAATTTTAGAAGACTTAATTTTAATGAGTTCTTGCTATTCACAGTTTACTATTGACATTATATATATATATATATAAGATTCAGTTAATAAGTTTAGATTTAGAAAGGATAAAATATTGGTTTGAAATAGGTAGTTGAGAGGAACAGTCTGTAGGGGTTATTGAATAGTAGTTTCAAATTTATTGATAAATTCATGTAAGGGGTTGATTTAGATCGCATGAGGGGTAGATTCTTATTTGGGCATTGAAAATGGTGAGCAAATGCTGTTGGTGGAGATTGTACCTCATTCAGGTCATTTCCTTTTCTTATGTTATATTATATATATATATATATATATATATATATATATATATATATATATATATATATAATATAATGACATATATAGACTAAAACATACAGATAAACACGTGCAAACAAAGCACCTATTTCTCCAATAGCTGAAACTACCAAGTCTAACTTCAATGACCAAATGCTCAAACCATTTAAAATTTCCTATATCCTTTCAAATCTAAACTATCAACATATTCGAGTCTCTTTGGAAGAACCCGTAAACATAAACAGTAAACAGTAAACAAGATTCTAATGCTCTAATTTGAATTTTAACCATCAATTGATTTTCAAATGCTGAAAGTTGTATCAAGCAAGTCCATGGTTCAGAGGAATATAATAGAATCATGTTTCATTAAAAGTAGTTTTGAAAATAATATGAATATTTCTTTTGGTTTATATAAATTGGATTCATTTATAATTAATAATATTTGGGAAGAATTTAATGATAAATTGACTAATCTTAATTCTTGGGAAGAGTTTCAGGTCCTTTCTTATGTTCCTCTTCACAGAGTCGTGAGATGTTACGCTACTGTGAGGTGTTGGCTTTGTTATGTGATGTGACTGTGAGGTGTATTCTTGCCCCTTTATAAGCCTTCTTGGTATGTTTCCTTTTATAGTTCCTTGATAATGTGAGTAGTCACGAAAGCGCTTGAATTCCTCTCTTTTTCATAGTGGTTGTCTTGCATATATATATATATATATATATATATATATATATATATATATATATATATATATATATATATATATATATATATATATATACAGGTGATATCAAAATATGCAAGACAACCACTATGAAAAAATAGAGGAATTCAAGCGCTCTGTACTACTCACATTATCAAGGAACTATAATGGAAACATGACAAGAAGGCTTATAAAGGGCAAGACTCACCTCACAGTCACATCATACTAACAAAGACTACACCTCACAGATAGCATGCACGACTCTGTAAGAGGAACATAAGAAAGGACCTGAAACTCTTCCCAAGAATTAAGATTAGTCCAATTTATCATTAAATTCTTCCCAAATTTTATAATTATAAATGAATCCAATTTATATAAACCAAAGGAAATATTCATATTATTTTCAAAACTGCTTTATGAAACATGATTCTATATATTCCTTTCAACCATGGTTTGCTTGATAAAACCCTTTCTCAGCATTTTGAAAATCATGGATGGTTAAAATCTCTCACATGAATAAATAGAGCATTAGAATCTTGTCCAGTTCTAATGCTATATTTATGTTGTTTTAATCTTAGTTCAAGACTTTTACCAGTTTGACCATAATAAACTTTATCGCATATTTTACAGGGAATCTTATAGACACATCCGTCAGCATTTTGGGGGAATTTTTATCAAAAGTTTTTTTACTGTATCAAGATTTTTAAATACAACTTTGATATTAAAATTCTTAAGAAAGGAAGGTATATCAACCAAGTTTTCATGGTAAGGGAGAACCAACATATTTTTGGTTGAATAAGGTTGGTTGTCCCTTTTTGGATTGTAAAAAGTATTCCTAGCTATTTTAAAAGATTTATCAATTATGTTTCTTGGGTATTTTAAATCATTAGCTATTTCATAAATTTTAGAGATTTCTTCATCTATGAACTCTTGACTACAAATACGTAAAGCTCTCAAAAACATTGAAGAAAAAACCGACACTTTAACTCTATCTAGATGTGAAGAGTAATAGTGTACATAGGAACAATTATTTGTAGGTTTTCTGTAAATTTTGAATTTAAAATCAATGTTACCCTTAATAATAAACACATCTAGGAAGGGCAATGTGTTATTTACTTCGAATTCAACAGTAAAATTTATAAGAACATAAGAACATAAGAAAGGAGGAACACTGCAGCAGGCCTGTTGGCCCATACTAGGCAGGTCCTTCACAATCCATCCCACTAACAGAATATTTGCTCAACCCAATTTTCAAAGCTACCCAAGAAATAAGCTTTGACAATTCTACCCACTCATGCGCGAGTCCCACTCAAATCCAACCCCTCTCACTCATGAATTTATCCAACCTAAATTTGAAACTACCCAAGGTCCTAGCTTCAATAACCCTACTAGGCAGACTGTTCCACTCACCAACTACCCTATTTCCAAACCAATACTTTCCTATATAAGAACATAAGAACATAAGAAAGGAGGAACACTGCAGCAGGCCTGTTGGCCCATACTAGGCAGGTCCTTCACAATCCGTCCCACTAACAGAATATTTGCTCAACCCAATTTTCAATGCTACCCAAGAAATAAGCTTTGACAATTCTACCCACTCATGCGAGTCCCACTCAAATCCAACCCCTCTCACTCATGAATTTATCCAACCTAAATTTGAAACTACCCAAGGTCCTAGCTTCAATAACCTACTAGGCAGACTGTTCCACTCATCAACTACCCTATTTCCAAACCAATACTTTCCTATATCCTTTCTAAATCTAAACTTATCTAACTTGAATCCATTATTGCGGGTTCTCTCTTGGAGAGATATCCTCAAGACCTTATTTATATCCCCTTTGTTAATACCCATTTTCCACTTGTATACCTCGATCATGTCTCCCCTCATTCTACGTCTTACAAGTGAATGTAATTTTAGGGTCTTCAATCTTTCTTCGTAAGGAAGATTTCTAATGCTATGTATTAATTTAGTCATTCTACGCTGAATGTTTTCTAACGAATTTATGTCCATTCTGTAATATGGAGACCAGAACTGAGCTGCGTAATCTAGGTGAGGCCTTACTAATGATAAATAAAGCTGTAATATAACCTCTGGACTTCTGTTGCTAACACTTCTTGATATAAATCCCAGTAATCTATTTGCCTTATTACGTACGCTTAGGCAGGTAAAAACAAGGTAAAAACATTGTTGTTGTTGGGGACAGTCAGGTTAGGTACATGGATAGGGCTTTCTGTTTGATTGATAGGAGTAGGAGACAGAGGGTTTGCTTTCCTGGGGCTGGGATGGAGGATATTGTTAGCCGTCTGGACGACATCATGAGAGGTAATGGGAGCAATCCTATTATCTGTCTCAGTGCTGGAGGCAACGATGTTGGCAGACGTAGGAGTGAGGACCTGACTAGCAGGTTTAGGTCAGCAATAGACATAATTAGGAAGAAGGGTGGGAACCCTGTCATATGTGGTATTTTGCCAAGGAGAGGAGTTGGAAATGAATGGCTGTCCAGGGCAATTGGTGTCAATTGCTGGCTGGACAAATACTGTAAGGAAAATTCAGTAACATTCATTGACAACTGGGACCTCTTCTATGGCAGAAATGACATGTATGCCAGGGTTGGGGTTCACTTATCCAGGTCTGGGGTGGGGGCACTGGCAACTGCAGTGGAGGGAGCTGTTAGGGCTGTTGGGATCTTGATACAAAGGGATTCTTCAACATTTGTCCAAACCTTTGGACAAGGACTTACTCGACTAGTGGTTGATACCACTATGACCTGCCCTCCTGCTTCATCTCACCTGTCTACAGTATATAGCAACTTCATTTGCCTTATGTTGTATTTACTTCAAGATTGATGGACTGAACACATCGACTCCAGGCCGAGGGACTGATTACCTCAAACTCCTCCTTTTATTACTACTTTCTCTTTTGTATTGGACTGATGAAGCCACTGTGTGGCGAAACGTTTTCTCAATAAAGATACCCAAGTGTTGCATATGTGTCTAATTTAGAAATAGTTAGTGGTATGGGTTTTGGGGGGAAAACAGAGAAGTCCCAGTGTAGTAATATTATAAGTTGTAGGAGAACTAGTAATAGGCAGAATAAGGTGGATAGTGGAAAGCTAGTGACACTAGATGACAAGGACAGTAATAGGTATAGTGGAAAAACAGAGATGAGCAGGAAGGGTAAAGAGAAAGGAGGGTCTCTAAATATATATTACACCAATAGTCGTAGTGCTAGGAATAAGATGGACGAGTTGAGATTAGTTGCAAGTACGGGTAATATTGATGTTTTTGCAATAACTGAGACATGGTTTAATATGAAAAATCGGAACTTGCCTGCCGAATGTCACATTAAGGGTTTTATATTGTTCCAAGTAGACAGAAGTATCGGGAAAGGGGGTGGGGTGGCACTCTATGTCCGTGATCATTTAAATTGTTGCATAAAAACGGGTATAAAGTCTGAATTAACACATACAGAGTCTGTCTGGATAGAATTTTCAGAGGGGTGTGAAAAATTGATTTTAGGCGTGATTTACCGTCCTCCAAACTTAGATAGGGAACAAGGAGACTACTTTGGGAGGAAATTGTTAAGGCCACAAGACACGATAACGTAGTAATTCTAGGGGACTTTAACTTTAGTCAGATTGATTGGAATTTCATGACAGGGAATTTAGAATCTAACGACTTTTAGAAGTAGTTCAGGATTGCTTTTGAAGCAGTTTGTAACAGAACCTACAAGGGGAAATAACCTACTTGACTTGGTTCTGGCAAGCAAAACCCTTGTTAATAATTTAGAAATTACAGAGGAACTCGGCTCAAGCGACCACAAGTCAATTACCTTTAGCATTGAATGGATGTATGATAGTAGGGATAATTCAGTAATGGTCCCAGATTTTCGCTTAGCAGATTATAATGGACTTAGAGAACACTTATCAACTGTGGACTGGGGTGAAGAAGAGAGGTATCAATATGACAGTTTTCTTAACACTATACAGGCTGCCCAAAGAACATTTATCCCGTATAAAGAAATTAGATCAAGTAGAAATGACCCAAAATGGATGAATAATAGGCTCAAATATCTTTTAGGGCAGAAGAAAGGAATTTATAGGCGCATAAAAGAGGTGAGGGTCATCTTATAAATCAGTATACTGACATTAAGAGGGACTTTAAAAAAGGGAATAAGAAAAGCTAAACGGGACTATGAAATTAAAGTTGCTAGGGATTCAAAAACTAACCCAAAAAGTTTTTCCAGGTATATAGAACAAAAGTTAGGGATAAGATAGGTCCCTTAAAAATAACTTTGGGCATCTTACTGACAAGGAGAATGATATGTGCTCTATTTTTAATAATTATTTTCTCTCGGTTTTCACACAGGAAGACATTAATAATATCCCAGTAATTAATTTTTACAGAGGCCCAGAAGAAGATAAATTATGTAATATCACAGTCACTAGCGAAATGATTATGAAACAGCTGGACCGACTGAAACAAAATAAATCGCCGGGTCCTGATGAGCTTTTTGCAAGGGTTCTTAAGGAATGCAAAATGGAACTCTGTGAACCAATATCTAACATTTTTAATTTATCTCTTCAAACAGGTGTAGTGTCTGATATGTGGAAGATGGCTAATGTAATTCCTATTTTTAAAGCAGGGGACAAGTCACTACCGTCAAACTACCGCCCAATAAGCCTGACCTCAATTGTAGGCAAATTACTAGAGTCAATTATAGCTGATATTATTAGAAGCCATCTAGATAACCATAATTTGATTAATGATACCCAGCATGGATTCACGAGGGGCCGTTCCTGCCTATCTAATTTATTAACCTTCTTCAGTAAAGCTTTTGAGGCTGTTGATCACGATAAAGAATTCGATATTGTTTATTTAGACTTTAGTAAGGCTTTTGATAGAGTACCGCACCAGAGACTAATAAAGAAAGTGGCAGCTCATGGCATTGGGGGAAAAGTGCTGTCATGGATCGAGTCATGGCTCACCAATAGGAAGCAGAGAGTGTGCATAAATGGGGTTAAATCCGAATGGGGACTTGTAACAAGTGGTGTTCCACAGGGATCAGTCTTAGGCCCATTGTTATTTATAATATATATCAATGACCTTGATGAGGGAATTACTAGTGATATGAGTAAATTCGCCGACGACACGAAGATAGGTAGGATAATTGATTCAAACATAGATGTCATAGAACTTCAGGAAGATTTAGACAAACTTAATTCGTGGTCAGAAAAGTGGCAGATGCAGTTCAATGTAGATAAATGCAAGGTTCTGAAGCTCGGGAGTGTCCATAACCCAAGCACTTATAAGTTAAATAACGTAGAACTTAGCCATACAGATTGCGAGAAGGACTTGGGGGTGATGGTAGCAGCAACCTTAAACCAAGACAGCAATGCCTAAGCGTACGTAATAAGGCAAATAGATTACTGGGATTTATATCAAGAAGTGTTAGCAACAGAAGTCCAGAGGTTATATTACAGCTTTATACATCATTAGTAAGGCCTCACCTAGATTACGCAGCTCAGTTCTGGTCTCCATATTACAGAATGGACATAAATTCGTTAGAAAACATTCAGCGTAGAATGACTAAATTAATACATAGCATTAGAAATCTTCCTTACGAAGAAAGATTGAAGACCCTAAAATTACATTCACTTGTAAGACGTAGAATGAGGGAGACATGATCGAGGTATACAAGTGGAAAATGGGTATTAACAAAGGGGATATAAATAAGGTCTTGAGGATATCTCTCCAAGAGAGAACCCGCAATAATGGATTCAAGTTAGATAAGTTTAGATTTAGAAAGGATATAGGAAAGTATTGGTTTGGAAATAGGGTAGTTGATGAGTGGAACAGTCTGCCTAGTAGGGTTATTGAAGCTAGGACCTTGGGTAGTTTCAAATTTAGGTTGGATAAATTCATGAGTGAGAGGGGTTGGATTTGAGTGGGACTCGCGCATGAGTGGGTAGAATTGTCAAAGCTTATTTCTTGGGTAGCATTGAAAATTGGGTTGAGCAAATATTCTGTTAGTGGGACGGATTGTGAAGGACCTGCCTAGTATGGGCCAACAGGCCTGCTGCAGTGTTCCTCCTTTCTTATGTTCTTATGTTCTTATGCTGCTTACCATCACCCCCAAGTCCTTCTCGCAATCTGTATGGCTAAGTTCTACGTTATTTAACTTATAAGTGCTTGGGTTATAAGAACATAAGAACATAAGAAAGGAGGAACACTGCAGCAGGCCTGTTGGCCCATACTAGGCAGGTCCTTCACAATCCGTCCCACTAACAAAATATTTGCTCAACCCAATTTTCAATGCTACCCACTCATGCGCGAGTCCCACTCAAATCCAACCCCTCTCACTCATGAATTTATCCAACCTAAATTTGAAACTACCCAAGGTCCTAGCTTCAATAACCCTACTAGGCAGACTGTTCCACTCATCAACTACCCTATTTCCATAAGAACATAAGAACATAAGAAAGGAGGAACACTGCAGCAGGCCTGTTGGCCCATACTAGGCAGGTCCTTCACAATCCGTCCCACTAACAGAATATTTGCTCAACCCAATTTTCAATGCTACCCAAGAAATAAGCTTTGACAATTCTACCCACTCATGCGCGAGTCCCTCCAAATCCAACCCCTCTCACTCATGAATTTATCCAACCTAAATTTGAAACTACCCAAGGTCCTAGCTTCAATAACCCTACTAGGCAGACTGTTCCACTCATCAACTACCCTATTTCCAAACCAATACTTTCCTATATCCTTTCTAAATCTAAACTTATCTAACTTGAATCCATTATTGCGGGTTCTCTCTTGGAGAGATATCCTCAAGACCTTATTTATATCCCCTTTGTTAATACCCATTTTCCACTTGTATACATAAGAACATAAGAACATAAGAATGGAGGAACACTGCAGAAGGCCTACTGGCCCATACAAGGCAGGTCCTTATCAAAACCACCACTACCTAAAAATTTATTCCCGTACTCACGACACTAATCAAACCCAGCCCCTCCCACTCATATATTTGTCCAATCTCTTTTAAAGCCACCCAAGGTCCTAGCCTCTATCACAGTACTCGGAAGATTGTTCCACGCATCTACAACTCTGTTCGAAAACCAGTACTTGCCTATGTCCTTTCTAAATCTAAATTTATCCAATTTAAATCCGTTATTTCTCGTTCTTACTTGGTTCGATATCCTCAGTATTTTATTAATATCTCCTTTGTTTATGCCCATCATCCACTTGTACACCTCGATGATATCTCTCCTCATTCTACGTCTCTCCAGGAGTGGAGATTCAACGCTCTAAGTCTATCTTCATACGGGAGATTTCTTATACTGTAAATCATTTTAGTCATTCTTCTTTGTATGTTCTCCAATGAATCTATATCCATCCTGTAGTAAGGAGACCAAAACTGAGCTGCATAATCCAAATGAGGTCTCACTAGTGATGTATAGAGCTGTAAAATAACTTTTGGACTTCTGTTGCTTATACTTCTTGAAATAAATCCTAGTAATCTGTTAGCCTTATTGCGCACACTTAGGCACTGTTGTCTTGGCTTTAGATTTCTGCTTACCATGACTCCCAAGTCTTTTCACATTCTGTATGATCAAGCTCAACTTCACCTAGTTTATAAATTCGAGGGATATTTTCATTACCAACGACAAGCACCTTACACTTGTCCACATTGAACTTCATCTGCCACTTTTCTTATGTCTCCCCTCATTCTACGTCTTACAAGTGAATGTAATTTTAGGGTCTTCAATCTTTCTTCGTAAGGAAGATTTCTAATGCTATGTATTAATTTAGTCATTCTACGCTGAATGTTTTCTAACGAATTTATGTCCATTCTGTAATATGGAGACCAGAACTGAGCTGCGTAATCTAGGTGAGGCCTTACTAATGATGTATAAAGCTGTAATATAACCTCTGGACTTCTGTTGCTAACACTTCTTGATATAAATCCCAGTAATCTATTTGCCTTATTACGTACGCTTAGGCATTGCTGTCTTGGTTTAAGGTTGCTGCTTACCATCACCCCCAAGTCCTTCTCGCAATCTGTATGGCTAAGTTCTACGTTATTTAACTTATAAGTGCTTGGGTTATGGACACTCCCGAGCTTCAGAACCTTGCATTTATCTACATTGAACTGCATCTGCCACTTTTCTGACCACGAATTAAGTTTGTCTAAATCTTCCTGAAGTTCTATGACATCTATGTTTGAATCAATTATCCTACCTATCTTCGTGTCGTCGGCGAATTTGCTCATATCACTAGTAATTCCCTCATCAAGGTCATTGATATATATTATAAATAACAATGGGCCTAAGACTGATCCCTGTGGAACACCACTTGTTACAAGTCCCCATTCGGATTTAACCCCATTTATGCACACTCTCTGCTTCCTATTGGTGAGCCATGACTCGATCCATGACAGCACTTTTCCCCCAATGCCATGAGCTGCCACTTTCTTTAACAGTCTCTGGTGCGGTACTCTATCAAAAGCCTTACTAAAGTCTAAATAAACAATATCGAATTCTTTATCGTGATCAACAGCCTCAAAGCTTTACTGAAGAAGGTTAATAAATTAGATAGGCAGGAACGGCCCCTCGTGAATCCATGCTGGGTATCATTAATCAAATTATGGTTATCTAGATGGCTTCTAATAATATCAGCTATAATTGACTCTAGTAATTTGCCTACAATTGAGGTCAGGCTTATTGGGCGGTAGTTTGACGGTAGTGACTTGTCCCCTGCTTTAAAAATAGGAATTACATTAGCTATCTTCCACATATCAGACACTACACCTGTTTGAAGAGATAAATTAAAAATGTTAGATATTGGTTCACAGAGTTCCATTTTGCATTCCTTAAGAACCCTTGCAAAAAGCTCATCAGGACCAGGCGATTTATTTTGTTTCAGTCGGTCCAGCTGTTTCATAATCATTTCGCTAGTGACTGTGATATTACATAATTTATCTTCTTCTGGGCCTCTGTAAAAATTAATTACTGGGATATTATTAATGTCTTCCTGTGTGAAAACCGAGAGAAAATAATTATTAAAAATAGAGCACATATCATTCTCCTTGTCAGTAAGATGCCCAAAGTTATTTTTAAGGGGACCTATCTTATCCCTAACTTTTGTTCTATAAACCTGGAAAAAACTTTTGGGTTAGTTTTGAATCCCTAGCAACTTTAATTTCATAGTCCCGTTTAGCTTTTCTTATTCCCTTTTTAACGTCCCTCTTAATGTCAGTATACTGATTTATAAGATGACCCTCACCTCTTTTATGCGCCTATAAATTCCTTTCTTCTGCCCTAAAAGATATTTGAGCCTATTATTCATCCATTTTGGGTCATTTCTACTTGATCTAATTTCTTTATACGGGATAAATGTTCTTTGGGCAGCCTGTATAGTGTTAAGAAAACTGTCATATTGATACCTCTCTTCTTCACCCCAGTCCACAGTTGATAAGTGTTCTCTAAGTCCATTATAATCTGCTAAGCGAAAATCTGGGACCATTACTGAATTATCCCTACTATCATACATCCATTCAATGCTAAAGGTAATTGACTTGTGGTCGCTTGAGCCGAGTTCCTCTGTAATTTCTAAATTATTAACAAGGGTTTCCTTGCTTGCCAGAACCAAGTCAAGTAGGTTATTTCCCCTTGTAGGTTCTGTTACAAACTGCTTCAAAAAGCAATCCTGAACTACTTCTAAAAAGTCGTTAGATTCTAAATTCCCTGTCATGAAATTCCAATCAATCTGACTAAAGTTAAAGTCCCCTAGAATTACTACGTTATCGTGTCTTGTGGCCTTAACAATTTCCTCCCAAAGTAGTCTCCCTTGTTCCCTATCTAAGTTTGGAGGACGGTAAATCACGCCTAAAATCAATTTTTCACACCCCTCTGAAAATTCTATCCAGACAGACTCTGTATGTGTTAATTCAGACTTTATACCCGTTTTTATGCAACAATTTAAATGATCACGGACATAGAGTGCCACCCCACCCCTTTCCCGATACTTCTGTCTACTTGGAACAATTTAAAACCCTGAATGTGACATTCGGCAGGCAAGTCCCGATTTTCATATTAAACCATGTCTCAGTTATTGCAAAAACATCAATATTACCCGTACTTGCAACTAATCTCAACTCGTCCATCTTATTCCTAGCACTACGACTATTGGTGTAATATATATTTAGAGACCCTCCTTTCTCTTTACCCTTCCTGCTCATCTCTGTTTTCCACTATACCTATTACTGTCCTTGTCATCTAGTGTCACTAGCTTTCCACTATCCACCTTATTCTGCCTATTACTAGTTCTCCTACAACTTATAATATTACTACACTGGGACTTCTCTGTTTTCCCCCCAAAACCCATACCACTAACTATTTCTAGTTTAAAGCCCTAACAGCTCCCTCCACTGCAGTTGCCAGTGCCCCACCCCAGACCTGGATAAGTGAACCCCATCCCTGGCATACATGTCATTTCTGCCATAGAAGAGGTCCCAGTTGTCAATGAATGTTACTGAATTTTCCTTACAGTATTTGTCAGCCAGCAATTGACACCAATTGCCCTGGACAGCCATTCATTCCAACTCCTCTCCTTGGCAAAATACCACATATGACAGGGTTCCCACCCTTCTTCCTAATTATGTCTATTGCTGACCTAAACCTGCTAGTCAGGTCCTCACTCCTACGTCTGCCAACATCGTTGCCTCCAGCACTGAGACAGATAATAGGATTACTCCCATTACCTCTCATGATGTCGTCCAGACGGCTAACAATATCCTCCATCCCAGCCCCAGGAAAGCAAACCCTCTGTCTCCTACTCCTATCAATCAAACAGAAAGCCCTATCCATATACCTAACCTGACTGTCCCCAACAACAACAATGTTTTTACCTTCCTTTGTGTCTTTCGTCGTGACGCTCCCAGAAGTCAACTCACATTCATCGGGTAGCACGGAGAATGGGTTCGATGTTTCCACAACATTCTCCTGGGTCTTCGTTGTTTCTACCTCTCCACCCGTCCTCTTGAGCCTTAACTTTGTCCCATGCGTTTTAGCCACTGTCCAGGTTCATTTCCTGGCTTGAGGATTCTCTACAGGAGGATTACTACGAATCCTCTTGTTTTCCTCAGTCAGTCGCTGTATCTCAAGCTTAGCTACCCTCAGTTCTTCCTTCAGCTGCTGGTAGAGTAGCTCAAGAGAGGACATCTTCTTCAGATTGACAGAGAGCACACAAGACACGTCTTCACTGAGTTAAGTCAGGTCCACAATATGTACTAGACATGTATCTCTCACACCTCGTGTACTGTATATGCCATCTTTATATCAACAATTATCTCTTAAATCTTTTGTACAGTATTATGTAATAAAATATACCTTTTGGTAAAAAAAAAAAGAATGAAAAGATGGGGTGGTAAGGGAAGTGGAATATTCAAATGGCTTTAGGAAGAAATCCAAATATTCTTCCTTGAAGCCTTTTTATCCACTTCTCCGAGGCTATGGGTCCCACAATTTGTACCAGAGGTGGATCCCATATATATATATATATATATATATATATATATATATATATATATATATATATATATATAATATATATATATATACATATATATAATCCCATTTTCCTTACCTTCTTTTCTCTTGGTTCCCATCCTGATTTGTCGGTGACTCAATTATCATATTGAAAGGAGCTAAACCCGTACGAGTGGCCCAGCACAGCGGCTCTGAGCCCCTCTTCTGCTGAATGGCAGTCAGGAAGATCAGCTGCGTTGTCCTTGTTATCTCTCTCCCAGGAAAAATAAAAGAACGAGTGGATTTTTGCGATCGCTGTTTCTGAGCTCTTCCTCTACCCTGGAGTTGTTTACCAGAAAAGTCCTCTCTTTTTTTCGGAGGATTAGGTCAAAGAAGCTGTTATCTCTATTGGGTTGAGTCACTGATTTAGCAAGCTGTTGTGGACTAAGTTTAGACTGCACCAAGACTCGCCATTCCCAGACAAAGGCCACTCAGTGTGACTGTAACGGAGTTTTTATTGTTAGTGAGGTTTTCACGTCCAAAAGTGACTAGAGAGGGAGAAGGAAAGGGAGAGGAAAAAAGAGAGAGGGGAATAAGAGGAGTTTGTATGTGTGTACTCACCTAATTGTACTCACCTAATTGTAATTGCAGGGGTCGAGACTCAGCTCCTGGCCCCGCCTCTTCGCTGTCCGCTACTGGGTCTCTGCTCTCCCTGCTCCATGAGCTTTATCATACCTTGTCTTAAAACTGTGTATGGTTCCTGCCTCCACTATGTCTTTCTCTAGACTATTCCACTTCCTGACTACTCTGTGGCTGAAGAAATGCTTCCTAACATCCCTTTGACTCATCTGAATCTTCAGCTTCCAGTTGTGTCCCCTTGTTTCTGTGTTCCCTCTCTGGAACATCCTGTCACTATCTACCTTGTCGATTCCCTGCAGTATTTTATATGTCGTTATCATGTCTCCTCTAACCCTTCTGTCCTCCAGTGTTGTTAGTCCTATTTCCCTCAACCTTTCTTCATATGGCATTCCCCTGAGCTGTGGAACTAACCTTGTCGCAAACCTTTGCACTTTCTCTAATTTCTTGACGTGCTTGACCAGGTGTGGGTTCCAGACTGGTGCTGCATACTCTAGTATGGGCCTGACGTACACGGTGTACAGTGTCTTGAACGATTCCTTGTTAAGGTAACGGAACGCTAATCTTAGGTTTGCCAGTCGCCCATATGCTGCCGCGGTTATCTGGTTGATGTGTGTTTCCGGAGACGTGCTTGGCGTTATACTCACCCCAAGATCTTTCTCCTTTGATGAGGTTTGTAGTCTTTGTCCACCTAGCCTGTGCTCTGTCAGCGGTCTTCTTTGCCCTTCTCCGATCCTCATGACTTTGGATTTGGTGTGGGTTAAATTCGAGAAGCCAGTTGCTAGACCAGATGTCAAGCTTGTCCAGGTCTCTTTGAAGTCCTGCTTGGTCTTCATCCGATGTGATTCTCCTCATTAATTTCACATCATCTGCGAAGAGAGACACTTCTGAGTCTATCCCGTCCGTCATGTCATTCACATATACCAAGAATAGCACTGGTCCTAGGACTGACCCCTGCGGTACACCGCTCGTCACCGGCGCCCACTGTGATACCTCATCACGCACCATGACCCGTTGTTGCCTCCCTGTGAGGTATTCCCTGATCCATTCCAGTGCCCTTCCTGTTATACACGCTTGGTCTTCCAACTTCTTTACTAATCTCATATGAGGAACTGTGTCGAAGGCCTTCCTGCAGTCCAGGAAAATGCAATCAACCCACCCTTCTCTCTCTTGTGTGTGTGTGTGTGTGTGTGTGTGTGTGTGTGTGTGTGTGTGTGTGTGTGTCTGTGAGTGTGGGTGTGTGTGTGTGTGTGTGCTTGTGTGTGAAGAGAGAGTGAAAGAAGGAGAGAGAGAGAGAGAGAGAGAGAGAGAGAGAGAGAGAGAGAGAGAGAGAGAGAGATAGAGAGAGAGAGTAGCTTGAAAATTTCAGAGCAAGTCAGGAGTTCCACACTCACGCTGTCTTTCTTCTCTTTTGCACCACAAGCATTATTAGATCCATTGCTCATCTTTGTGAGTCTTCTTTTTCTGCAGACCCCTCCCTTCCTTCTCTATCTCTCTTTCCTCCCTCTCTCTCTCTCTCTCTCTCTCTCTCTCTCTCTCTCTCTCTCTCTCTCTCTCTCTCTCTCTCTCTCTCTCTCTCACACACTCTCTTTCACACACACACACTCTCCTCTTATTCCCCTTGTGAGTCCTGCTGGTAGTTACAAAGCTAACATCCCCTGGGGAGACATGAGAAGGGAGTGGGAGGATGCAGGGAAGGGGAAGGGGGGCGGGATGGGAGGGGAGACGAGAACCATACATGCGTTAATTGGTTGTTATGCGTAGGGGAAACTTACGCAACTCGCAATTTATTGCTAGTTATACGCGTCTCAATGATCTGCGGCCATACCATGCGTATACCCAAACACGAGAGCTGGGTGGGTGGGGGAGGGGGTTAGGAGTCTCCTTAGTGTGGAAGGGGACTGAGGGTGGAAGAGGACTGGGAGAGGAAGGGGACTGGGCTGGAAGGGATGGGGAGGGAGGTGGAAAGGAACACTGGATGGAGGAGAATTGTGGAGGAGAGGCAAAGAAAGAAATATCAGGAAGAGGATAATTCACAATAGACTTATAATACACGTACAAACAAAAGTAGAACTTAACCAGATGTGAGAGAGAAAGTTTAAAACTTCTGTTTAACAGAAATCTAAAGCTAAGTGTTGGAAGAAAATAAAGTGCTTGTCTTTAAATTAAGAACACCTGAAGTTTACCTGGAGTCGCATCTGGAGGTCACCGCCCCCGCGGCTCGCTTCTAGATCAGCTCTCCTGGTTGCTAGCCTGATCGATCAAGCTATTTGGAGTCTATCTGGAGGGTATTCCGGGATCAATGCCCCCGCGGCCCGGTCCACGACCAGGCCTTCCGGTGGATCAGTGCCTGATCAACCAGGTTATTACTGCTGGCCTCATGTAGTTCAACGTACGAACCACAGCCCGGCTGATCCGGCACCGACTTTAAGTATCTGTCCAGCTCCTCTTGAAGGCAGCCAGGGGTCTATTGGTAATTCCCTTATGCATGGTGGGAGGCTGTTGAACAGTCTTGGGCCCCGGACACTTATGGTGTTTTCTCTTAATGTATCAGTGGCGCCCTACTTTTCATTGGGGTATTTTGCATCGCCTGCCCAGTTTTTTACTTTCGTAGAGAGTGATTTCTGTGTGCAGATTCGGGACCATTCCTTCTAGGATTTTCCAAGTGTAGATTATGATATATCTCTCTCGCCTGCGTTCCAGTGAGTACAAGTCAAGTGCTTCCAAACGTTCCCAGTAGTTGAGGTGTTTGATAGAACTTATATATGCAGTAAAGGTTCTCTGTACATTCTCTAAATCTGCAGTTTCACCTGCTTTGAACAGAAATGTTAATGTACAGCAATATTCCAATCTTGCGTGAACAAATGATTTGAAAAGGATCATCATTGGCTTGGCATCTCTTGTTTTGAACGTTCTCATTATCCATTCTATCATTTTCTTTGCAGTTGTGATCGTGGCACTGTTGTGATCCTTGAAAGTGAGATCCTCAGACATTACCACTCCCAGGTCCCTCACATTATTTTTCCTCCCTATTGTATGATCAGAGTTTGTAGTATACTCAGTTCTAGTTATTATTTCCTCCAGTTTTCCATAACGGAGTAGTTGGAATTTGTCTTCATTGAACATCATATTGTTTTCCGTTGCCCATTGGAAAACTTGGTTTATATCTTCTTGGAGATTAACAGTGTCCTCAATAGATGACAGTCTCATGCAGATCCTAGTATCATCTGCAAAGGATGACACGGTGCTGTGGATTACATCTCTGTCTATGTCTGATATGAGGATGAGGAACAGGATGGGGGCGAGTACTGTGCCTTGTGGAAAAGAGCTTTTCACTATGGCAGCTTCTGATTTAACCCTGTTTACCACTACTCTTTGTGTTCGATTGGTTAGGAAGTTGAAGATCCATCTTCCCGCTTTGCCAGTTATTTCTTTAGCACGTATTTTGTGCGCTATTATACCATGATCACACTTGCCAAAGGCTTTTGCAAAGTCTGTGAATATTACATCTGCATTCTGTTTTTCTTCCAGTGCATCCAAGACCATATCATAGTGACCCAGTAGTTGCGAGAGGCAGGAGCGACCTGCCCTGAACCCATGTTGCCCTGGATTGTGTAGTTTTTGGGAATCCATATGGTTTGCAATCGTGCTTCTTAGCACTCTTTCAAAGATTTTTATGATGTGGAACCTTAGAGCTATTGGTCTATAGTTCTTAGCTAATACTTTGCTGCCACCTTTATGAAGTTGGGCTATATCCGTTGTTTTTAGTGACTGGAATTTCGCCCATGTCTAAGCTCCTTCTCCATAATATACTTAGGGCACGCGAAAGGGGTTTCTTGTAGTTCTTAATGAACACAGTTCCACGAGTCTGGGCCTGAGGCTGAGTGCATGAGCTGTTAGTGTCCTCTGAACACACTTCAACATTGTCATTAATGACTTTTCTCTCACATTCTCGCTCTGAGGAAGTCGTCCCCTTGGGTTTGATGGTTCCTGATTCCTCTAACTGTGTATTTAAGAGAAGCCCTCTGTCCTAATTACTCTCTTCAGTACCCTTCTTAGTTCTTTTCTGAATCCTGTGCTAAACTTCATATCCTTGTTGCAAATCCAGAAACACTTCTTCGGATTAATGTCATTTATGGAAGCAGTGTTTACTCTTGCACAAGAGACGGTGTTTGGATAAGCATTAGTCACATGTAACCCTCCTTGCTCTTTTCCTCATGACTCATCCACACATTCTACAAGTATTTTTGGTATGCCATCCTGTTAGTATTCCATGAACATTCTGGGATAGCCTACAAATTCTAGCTCA
Source organism: Cherax destructor (assembly GCA_009830355.1). NCBI lineage: Eukaryota > Metazoa > Arthropoda > Malacostraca > Decapoda > Parastacidae > Cherax > Cherax destructor. Next base: position 8,284 of record WNWK01026547.1, on the reverse strand, counting down.
AACCTAAGTGTTACCTAGGTATCTAGTAATTCCTCCCCCTACCTGGAGTCTACCTGGAGGGTTTCCGGAGATCAGCGCCCCCGCGGTCCCGTCCATAACCGGCCTCCTGGTGGATCAGGGCCAGATCAACCTGAATGTATTCCTCTAGTATACTTGTTCTCTTAACCGCCTGTCTATAAAGCTCAACAAAATAGTACTGAAACAGAATGACCAAAAATAGTGAAGCATTATAACAAGCATACTAGAGGAATAATACATTTACGTGTGCCTAAGGTGAGGAGTTACTAGATATTTAGGTACGCTTAGGTTTCAGTTAGGATTTGTGGGCTATTCCAGATTGTTGATAGGATACTAGCAGGATGGCATACAGGAATACTTGTAGAATGTGTGGGAAAACTCCTGGGGAAAAAACAAGAAGGGTTACATGTGACTAAAGCTTGTCCAAACACCATGTCTAAAAGCTGAGTCTGGATTTGCAACAAGTGTGGCAGACTTACAGCACAGTGGTGTAGTGACAGAAGCGGCAGAATGGAGTGGTAGTGGTATGGGTGGTAGCCAGGGTTTGTGGAGGCCTGCTTGCGGTGGGTAGGCGGGTGAATGGGTGGGGTGGACGGCAGATATGGGCGGTGAGTGGAAACAGGTCGAGGGGGTGAAGGTGGGCAGGACCGTGGATTTGCCTGAAGACAGAAGGGGCCACCTCTCCCCTGACTGAGGGAGGTGTATGGGATGAAGGGAGGTTTGTTGCGCCCTTCTTCCTTACCTGCAAAACACTTAGGATATGGCTGTCCACACACATGCTACTACTCTAATTCTAGGATTTATCTCACTATTTAGTATCACTGTTTATCACCTTTTCTTATGTTTATGAATTTGTTACCCTGAAGTGAAGGGAATATCACCGTAATGGCTAGATGGCTACTTAAAAGCCCTTCGCCAATCACTGTACTACTATTTTTTTAAATATATGCACTTCACTATGAGCTGTCAGCTGCCTCACATTTGACTACCACTATTTACACCTCAGATAACTGATAGATGAACTTTAATTAGCTTATGACTCCTGTGACATCTGGCAGCAGCTTCCTGCTGTTTATCCACCAGGTGCATCCCACTACTTTTTTATTTATATGCTATGCAAATAAATGGTATAAAATACCGACACAATGGAAAAATAAACAATAAGCAGTATAATGTGATCCTTATTGACAACGTTCGCCCACGCAGTGGGCTTTATCGGTAGATCTGTCTGTGACTCGATAAAGCCCACTGCGTGGGCGAAACGTTGTCAATAAAGGATCACATTATACTGCTTATGTGTCTTATATGCTATGCGCTGACTCACGGGTGGGACAAGTCCCACCCGTGTCCTGATTTGACTTCTACGCACTGTGAATAGTTTGCAAGGTTGTTGTTGTACTTAACAAAAATCGCTAGTGAAACTCTATATATCGGTCTTACTGACTCTCTTCCACATTCACTCTTTCAGTCACTAAGAAATTACCTTGTGCGGCGAAGTATGGAAAATTCAGATTCAGGAAGGATATAGGAAAGCACTGGTTTAGTAATAGAGTTGTGGATGAGTGGAATAAACTCCCGAGTACCGTTATAGAAGCTAAAACGTTGTGTAGTTTTAAAAATAGGTTAGATAAATACATGAGTGGGTGTGAGTTGGACCTGACTAGCTTGTACTAATAGGTCTGATGCCGTCCTCCTTAATTAAGTGGATGTGACCTAACCTGACTAGGAAGGGTCATTGGCTTAAGCCGGTAGGAGACTTGGACCTGCCTCGCATGGGCCAGTAGGCCTGCTGCAGTGTTCCTTCTTTCTTAATTTCTTATGTTCTTAAGTATGGAAGTTCCCAGTAATGGCTCAGGGAGTACCCATGTTTAATATGGCATTGCACTACTCTAAACACTATAATGTTTTGTCCTCAAAGGGCACTGCTGTTTACCTTAATGTGTTTATAGAAACGTGTAGACTCATTTTATGAGTTCACATTCATATATTCAATGTTCTTTTACCTCAGAGTCTGGCAGAAAATCAGTTTGTGAGAAACACAAGTAAATATATAAGAAATGTAAGTAACTATGTGAGAAATGTAAACATCTATGTGAGAAACGTAAGTAACTATTTGATAAATTGCAGCAAGACAAAATAAAAATATTAGAAAGAACTCCCATGATTATATGTATTATTATTTGGTAATGCTAGTAAGACCTCGCTTAAATTCTGCGGCCCACTTCTACTCTCCATATTACAGAATGGTTGAAAGGTATGAATATAAACAGAGTAAAATCAGAGAGGAGTAATGGTCCCCCAGGGACGATAACCCCTCTCCCACCCCCACTTCTTTTTCTCATTCTCATATCTGTCATAGACCGGGTCAAAAATCGTAGCACTGTATAATCATTTGCAGATAATACTATAATCTGCATGAGAGTGGCCTCCATAGAGGTTCCAGGGTGATATCAGCCAAGTGTTCCAGTGGGCTACTCACAACCATGAACCATAAACCATGACAGCAATATGATGTTCAATAAAAACAAATTTCGTTCCTATGTTACGGGAGAATTGAGGAAATCAAAGCAAGATCAAAGTATAAGACAAATTCAGATCACTCAATAGAGCAGAAGTCTAATGTGAGAGACTGGGAGCAATAATAATGTTAGACGATTTTATTTTCTAGGAGCACAACGATATTGTGCTGTCAGGAAATGATAGGCTATAAAACTAGAATTTTCAGAATAAGAAATGCCAAGCCAATGATAATACTCAAGTCACGTGTTCTCTCTAGGTTGGAATATTGTGTCCTAACAGCCACCTTCAAAGGCAGGCGAAGTAGCAGAGATCTAAAATGTAATCTCAGTTAAGCGCCTAAATTACTTGGAACGCCTGAAATCCCTTAAACTGTACTCCTTAGAACATAGGCGAGAAAGATACATGATAATCCACAAATGAAAGATTTTTGGGAGATCTGCATGCCGAAATCACTATTAATAAACACAGGAGTCTTGGCAGACGGCGCAACATACCTCCCATGAAGAGCAGAGAGAACTCGGCAGGTTCCTCAAATCAGTTCCTGATCAGCTGGGCTATGGTGCATACGAATGGCTTCGGGCGACAAGCACCAACAGCCTGATCGATCAGACCAGCAACTAGGAAGCTCAGGTCTGGAACCAGGCCGTTGAGGCGATGACCTCCGGAAGTGACTACAGGTAACCTATAGGTCACAAATGCAACATAGAGGTAATACATTTAACCACATATGCAAATGAAGACTAATGATAATATATGTATACTCGTTCTTAGTTATCAAAGTCGCTCAAACAAGCTAAACTGCCTTAAAAATATAATATTTTGTAAATGTTGTCTTGTGTACTGATATATACTATATTTATATAAATTAACATATGAAAATTTATATTTTTACATTAACCCAAACTTAACCTAACATTACTAAAATTAACCTAATATAGTTAAGTTTTATCCTGATTTTCGCGGAGTTATAGTAAGAGAATTTGCATTCGGCTAATTTTGTTAAAACGGCTTTAAAAATACGAAGCACTTCTGTAAGTACAACCTGATGGGAAAAAAATACATATGAAAATACACCTGCAAAAAGAAACGTCAATGAACACTTTAAAAAAAAATTACTGAGACGTAACAACATAGAGAGGACTTGACCATACGAGAACAAAAGAGGATAAATGGCGAGGTTCCAAGTGTTACTGGACACCACTGAAAAATAATACTTGAAAGGGACCAGAACACAGGTGAAGACACGTGAGAGGGAGGAGAGGGGCGGAGGCGACGATGGATACACACACACAAGTGAGAGAACTTACCACCTGTGCTTTACACCAAGAAAAGGCCTCATAAGTATACGCGTGGGAAGGGAAATATTGAAAGTGTGTCCCCCAAAGATTTTTACGTCAGGTTTTTTTAGATCTTGATACGTAGGGAAACAGAGATAATGAAAAGTTGCGGAAGACGAGGGAGAGAGAGAGAGAGAGAGAGAGAGAGAGAGAGAGAGAGAGAGAGAGAGAGAGAGAGAGAGAGAGAGAGAGAGAGAGAGAGAGAGAGACAGAGACAGAGACAGAGACAGAGACAGAGACAGAGAGAGTTCTCCAATTACTTTCCTCGCTGCCCTGCAAAAAAAATAAGAGACAAACAGCATCCTTGACGAGCACAATACAACAGAGGTTTAAGGGCTGGCTGGATCCTGCAGCTCCGCCATTGAATCAAACAAATGTTTCACATATAAGAAAATGTTAGACTACAAGAGTGTGAGTGAGTGTAGTGATGGGAGGGAAGGATGGAGGGAAGGATGGAGGGAAGGATGGAGGGAAGGTCAGAGATGAGGAGGGAGGAAAGCCAGACGAGATGAAGGGGCGGGGAAGGTGGAAGAGAGACGAAGGGTAGGGTGATGGAATTAACAGGAGCATAGAGGAAGGGGAAATGAGGGAGAAACATGATGTGTGTGTAACAAGGTTTTGCTATGTACATACATGTGTAGTGAGTTAAAACTACAGGTTGGTAATAGACAACCAATTATTCGAATCTCTATTATGCTGCTGAATAGTTACACTCGTTCATTACCAATTTTAGAGTATATACATATATATACTGATCTTACATATATACTCCGTCCTAAGATATTAAGATACTGGTGTCACTACTGTGATGCCAGTATCTTAACATCATAGGACGGAGGCACTCATAGCAGCCTCAACTCTTATGTAATTTTGACATTTTTTTTTCTGGCTCCCTCCTGATTTTAATGTATTTATTCCTGGTCATTCTTTACTGCTCTCTGCTTCTGTTCCTTTTGTCATGAAATTTTTCCCATGCTCTCTTTGTTCTCCATTTTTTGCTTTCATAGAATGTTTATTGAACCATGACTTGTCTTTGTAGTTCACCCTCTCCTCTGCTACTGCCATGATTTTTTTCATTGGCTTCTCTGCATTTCTGAGTAAACAAGTCCATCATCTGATGAGCAGTGATATTGTAGACTTTGTAGAGTGTTGGGAGAGTGGGGGGGGACGAGAACTGTAGAGTTTTTAGGACAGTATGGGGGGATTTTGGATAGGTAGTATGGATGGGCGTGGAAAGATGTGGAAGGTTGTATTGGGAATAGGTCGTTCAGGCTATAATTGTAAAGAAAGTGATTGGGGAATTGGGAGAGAAATAGGTATTGGTAGGTAAGTATAAAATTTGTCAGGAAACAGGACAAGTGTTTCCTGACGCGGGTCTTAGTCATGTGATGACCCGCAGCTGGAGCTTTTGGTCATTTGACCGAGGCCTTCCACTGGCTTACCTGTCCACCCTTTAAAAATCCTTGTTATAATTATAACTATTATGCATATTAGGCGTTGGTGTGGCTAAAAGTATAAATGTAGGTGGGGGGGAGGGGGTAATGAATACGTGAGAATGTGGTTTGGATATGCAAAACTAGTAGTGATGGGGAGGAACAACTGACTGACTGCCTACCTAATGCTGTTCCAGTCTCAGGTTTCAGCTTCGTATTGTTCCAGACCATGGAGTTGAACTCTTCTCCAGGCTGAGGGACTGACCACCTTAAATTATTTCTACAATGCTAATGGACTGATTACATCATCTTTACCTCGACACTTTAATCCATTCTCTGTATTTGACTGAAGAAGCCTACAGCGTAGGCGAAACGTTTCAACAAAGATACCCAATTGTTGCACATGTGTCTTGTGGAAAGCACAATCATGTACAGTTCAGGACATTTATTAGAAGAAACGTTTCGCCAAGAGTGACTTCTTCAATCATTAGGACTGAAGAAGACTTGTGGCAAAACGTGTCTTTTTCCACAAGTGTCTTTTTCCACAAGTGTCTTTTTCCACAAGTGTCTTTTTCCACATCTTATCGGTATCACATATCATTTCTCACATGTCTTACTTATCAGCATGTCTGCATTTCATATCATTTTCAACATGTTGTCATGGGAACCCCTTTCCCCCATGAACAAAAGAATGGAAAAAATAAATAAACGAATAACTTGAGGAATAATAATAAGATAATTTTCTAAGGCTTTTAATTAAAGTTAAATAAAACTAAAACTTAGCTACTGTGGGTCCACTATGATGTTAGGACAGGAGTATATAATACCCAGGATGGTCTCCTGCTGTTTTGAAGAAATGGTGTAGGTTATCCTGGGTGGCGGTGTTCGTCCTATGTTCTGGAAAATCCTGTCACCACTTGGTTGTAGAACCACAATTAAGATTTCAAAGAGAAGCAGTTGTAGTGTCCCACTATGTCCAGTAGACAGAGATCTTGGTCCAGTAGAGAGAGATCTTGCTCCAGTTCACAAGCGTCTACACTGGTTGACCAGGCCAGCAGCAGAGCTGACAATAATATCACTGGTTACATAAAGTTAGACAAGTATAACATTGAAGAAAGATAAAGGTTGGTATTCAACTTCAATGTCATTACTAGTAACCAGGAAAATCAGATACAATAAACAGAAATACTCTCCTGATCACGAGAAGAGTGCAGGTGAAGTGATTCTTCAAACTTTACCCCAAACCAGGTAAGGTTAATACTAACAGGAGTAGAAATTAAAGCAAATCAGCCCCCAGGAACTGGAGTTTAGCCTCAGCCAGCTAGATGGTAGTGCGGGCAGTAACACGCTAATAGTTCCTGCCTCTACCCTAACTCCAATCTTTTAGCATATCTTATGCGTGATGTCTTCCTTTCATTTTACATATCACTCTCTATCTTCAACCATAGTCCACTATCCATCTCTTTGATTCCCACTGTCTCCCATAATGTTTGGACCAGCTGCCTTATCAGTGCTACTTACTTAGTCCATTGTATCTCTACCCTCCCTCCACATGTCCCACTTTATCTTCCTGTCCACTGTAACTTCCTTTGGTGCAAAGTAGCTCTCTCTGCTGAGACTGTTTGTCTCACAGTCGAAAAGATGGAATGTGAATTTCAGCTCCTGTGAAACACAGGAGAATGTTTTCTGTTACATAGGATAATGTTTTCCCCGCCTATCTAGCAGAAAAAAATATATTGTTGTAGGTTGCATCCCGGAAAATATTTCTATGCAAATGTGTTAGAAAGTAAGGTCAACTTAAACTAGTGTAATCTGCCTAGTCACACGCCCCGGAAATGACCAGCAGGAAGGTAATGACCAGCAGGAAGGTAATGACCAGCAGGAAGGTAATGACCAGCTGGAAGGTAATGACCAGCAGGAAGGTAATGACCAGCTGGAAGGTGATGACCAGCAGGAAGGTGATGACCAGCAGGAAGGTAATGACCAGCAGGAAGGTAATGGCCAGCAGGAAGGTAATGACCAGCAGGAAGGCAATGTCCAGCAGGAAGGTAATGGCCAGCAGGAAGGTAATGACCAGCTGGAAGGTGATGGCCAGCAGGAAGGTAATGACCAGCAGGAAGGTAATGGCCAGCAGGAAGGTAATGGCCAGCAGGAAGGTAATGACCAGCAAGAAGGTAATGACCAGCAGGAAGGTAATGCCAAGGAAGGTAATGGCCAGCAGGAAGGTAATGGCCAGCAGGGAGGTAATGGCCAACAGGAAGGTAATGACCAGCAGGAAGGTAATGGCCAGCAGGAAGGTAATGACCAGCAGGAAGGTAATGTCTAGCAGGAAGGTAATGACCAGCAGGAAAGTAATGGCCAGCAGGAAGGTAATGCCCAGCAGGAAGGTAATGACCAGTAGGAAGGTAATGGCCAGCAGGAAGGTAATGACCAGCAAGAAGGTAATGACCAGCAGGAAGGTAATGACCAGCAGGAAGGTAATGACCAGCAGGAAGGCAATGTCCAGCAGGAAGGAATGACCAGCAGGAAGGTAATGACCAGCAGGAAGGTTGCCAAGGAAGGAAGCCCGCGGAAGGCTGTCCAGGGAAGGTAAACCAGCAGGAAGGTAATGACCAGCAGGAAGGTAATGACCAGGGAAGGAAACCAGCAGGAAGGTAATGGCCAGCAGGAAGGTAATGACCAGCAGGAAGGAATGCCCCGCAGGAAGGTAAGGCCAAAAGGAATGACCAGGGAAGGTAATGACCGCGGAAGGTAATGACCAGCAGGAATGTATTGACCAGCAAGAAGGTAATGACCAGAGGAAGGAAAATTTGCATGGGAAGCCAGCGGAAGGTAATGACCAGCAGGAAGGAAGACCACGGAAGGTAAGACCAGAGGAAAGGAATGACCAGCGGAAAATGCCACAGGAAGGTAAGACCGCGGAAGGTAAGGCTAGCTAAGGAATGACCAGCAGGAAGGGAATGACCAGCAGGAAGG
>WNWK01026546.1:0-27252 GCA_009830355.1 Cherax destructor | reverse complement strand
AAAAATGTGGTAAAATCGTATATTATTGTATATTTCGACGTTTTAGAGCGGTTTGAGTTGTTTTCTGTCAAAACTTATTTTTTACCTAAAATTCTTAGATTATGAAACATTTAAATAGAGTTTCTACTGCAATTGAAATTTATGGGAAAAGTAAGCGAATTTTATGTTTTTTTTTTGAGGAGGCTTACTCATAGGTATAGTTTATCTAAAAAAATAGTTTTTCAGAAAATCCTTGAAAATGCCTTTAATCGTCAAAAAATGCAATAAAATAATGTTTTATAGCATTTTTGCATATTTATAAATTATTTACATATTTTTAAAAGTCCCTTTAAAAATCTATAAAAATCAATATTATTTTACAATATTTCATATTATTTTTCTAAAAATATATGAAACATTAAAAATTTAGAAAAATGTGCTAAAATGTTATTTTATTGCATATTTCGAAGTTTTAGAGCAGTTTGAGTACTTTTCTGACAAAACTCATTTTTTACTAAAATTCTTAGATTATCAAACTTTTAAATAGAGTTTCTACTGCAATTGAAATTTATGGGAAAAGTAAGCGAAAGTTTATGATTATTTTTGAGGAGGCTTACTCATAGGTATATTTTATCTAAAAAAATATTTTTTCAGAAAATCCTTGAAAATGCCTTGAATCGTCAAAAATGCAATAAAATAATGTTTTATAGCATTTTTGCATATTTATAAATTATTTACATATTTTTAAAAATCCATTTAAAAATCTATAAAAATCAATATTATTATAGAATATTTCATATTATTTTTCAAAAAATATATGAAACATTAAAAATTTAGAAAAATGTGCTAAATTGGTATATTATTGCATATTTCGACGTTTAAAGCGGTTTGAGTTGTTTTCTGACAAAACTATTTTTTTACCTAAAATTCTTAGATTATCAAACTTTTAAATAGAGTTTCTACTGCAATTGAAATTTATCGGAAAAGTAAGCGAAATTTTATGTTTTTTTTTTAAGGAAGCTTACTCATAGGTATATTTTATATAAAAAAAAATAGTTTTTCAGAAAATCCTTGAAAATGCTTTGAATCGTCAAAAAATGCAATAAAATTATGTTTTATAGCATTTTTGCATATTTATAAATTATTTACGTATTTTTAAAAATCCCTTTAAAAATCTATGAAAATCAATATTATTATACAATATTTCATATTATTTTTCTAAAAATATATGAAACATTAAAAATTTAGAAAAATGTGCTAAAATGTTATTTTATTGCATATTTCGACGTTTTAGAGCAGTTTGAGTACTTTTCTGACAAAACTCATTTTTTAGCTAAAATTCTTAGATTATCAAACTTTTAAATAGAGTTTCTACTGCAATTGAAATTTATGGGAAAAGTAAGCGAAAGTTTATGATTTTTTTGAGGAGGCTTACTCATAGGTATATTTTATCTAAAAATATTTTTTCAGAAAATCCTTGAAAATGCCTTGAATCGTCAAAAAATGCAATAAAATAATGTTTTATAGCATTTTTGCATATTTATAAATTATTTACATATTTTTAAAAATCCCTTTAAAAATCTATAAAAATCAATATTATTATACAATATTTCATATTATTTTTCAAAAATATATTAAACATTAAAAATTTAGAAAAATGTGCTAAAATGGTATATTATTGCATATTTCGACGTTTTAAAGCGGTTTGAGTTGTTTTCTGACAAAACTCATTTTTTACCTAAAATTCTTAGATTATCAAACTTTTAAATAGAGTTTCTACTGCAATTGAAATTTATGGAAAAGTAAGCAAAATTTTATGATTTTTTTTTTTGGGGAGGCTTACTCATAGGTATATTTTATCTAAAAAAAACAGTTTTTCAGAAATTCCTTGAAAATGTATTGAATCGTCAAAAAATGCAATAAAATAACGTTTTATAGCATTTTTAATATTTTTAAACTATTTACATATTTTCAAAAAATCCCATTAAAAATCTGTAAATTCAATGTCATTATTGAATATTTCATATTATTTTTCAAAAAATACATGAAACAGAAATATAGCATATTTCGACGTTTTAGAGCGGTTTGAGTGCTTTTCTGACAAAACTCATTTTTTAGCTAAAATTCTTAGATTATCAAACTTTTAAATAGAATTTTTACTGCAATTGAAATTTAGGGGAAAGGTAAGCGAAATTTTCTAATTTTTTTTGAGGAGGTTTACTCATAGGTATATTTTACCTAAAAAAAAAATGGTTTTCCAGAAAATCCTTGAAAATGCCTTGAATCGTCAAAAAATGCAATATTTTATAGAATTTTCGAATATTTATAAATTATTTACATATTTTTAAATAATCCCATTAAAAACCTTTAAAAATCAATATTATTATAGAATATTTCATATTATTTTTCAAAAAAATATGAAACATTAAAATTTCAGAAAAATGTGCTAAAATTGTTATTTTATTGCATATTTCGACGTTTTAGAGCAGTTTGAGTTCTCTTCTGACGAAACTCATTTTTTAGCTAAAATACTTAGATTATCAAACTTTTAAATATAATTTCTACTCTAATTGAAATTTATAAGAAAAGTAAACGAAATTTTATGTTTTTTTTTAAGGAAGCTTACTCATAGGTATATTTTATATAAAAAAAATAGTTTTTTCAGAAAATCCTTCAAAATGCCTTGAATCGTCAAAAAATGCAATAAAATTATGTTTTATAGCATTTTTGCATATTTATAAATTATTTACGTATTTTTAAAAATCCCTTTATTAAAACCCTTTACCGGGCACTCCCTGGAAAATGATAATTTCGAAATGTATTTCAAATGAGTGGATAGAGTAACTCAGTGTAAGGATAATGAGCCCATATAATTGAAATTCTAAAAAAAACTTTTCACGCAATTGCCAATATTCAAGGACCGTCTACAGACGGTCCTGACCGTTAAAGGGTGTCAAATTCTGAATGTTGCAAATTTGCAATTGTTAATAAAACACCAAATAAGTATTTTTCTATTTTATTATACTAATAGACAATATCAAAAACACAAATGGAACTTGTTTCCAAACATTTTGTATGTATAAAAAATATGAAAGTGAACCAAAGAGCAACATGGACACATTGCAAAGGGATAAAACTTTAAGTCCCATATTCCTGAATTTCCTGAGAAAAAACAATCATTCTTGATCACTAATTGCTACAATGAAAGGCTATGAAGCAATTTCTTTCCTTCTTGATGCATAGATTTACCTTGCATACGGCACACAAAAATGAGGATGTGACATGATTTTTCGTTTTGCTGCAATAATTGCATGTAAATATTCTGCCTTGCACTGGCCAGTGACCTAGCATTTTATCAAACCTATCATTTTGGTCAAACCTCACACTGTCATCAGGCCTTTCTGCACGTTGGTACTGCACTGGAGATGGCAACAGGTCATCTGGTTCTGGATCTGAGTCACTTTCCACCAAAATGCAGAGATATTTGAACTTCTGTTGGAAGGGTTCACAATAGAACAATTTCTCATTGATCTGGAATGACAATAAGAATGTTCTGTACACACCCAGACCACTACAGAATTCATATATGCACTAGAAATTTTTATATAAATATTTATTTACTGAAATTTAAAATGTGGCCCTGACGGGCGGGACCGTCTGTACACGGTCCTCTTTTGTTGCACTTTTTTCAATTGCATGGTACACTCATATTATGCATATCTAACTCCTGATATATATCTCAAAATATGCCTAAACTATTCATTTACACACTGGACACAACAATTAGTACTTACCGACATTGTAGAGAGTATAATCACAGTGTATATGAGTGGAACAAGAGCAAAAATTCGGCTCTGGGTGACGTAAAGCGAGAAGTGTTTACATTTTGGTCTCTCAACCAATGGGAAGCGAGCTGATGCCGGTCTCACTTAGCTGGAGCGACTCACAGAAGGCTTGTGATTGGTCAGATATAGAGAATGGGAACCTAGATGGGCTGGGGGAGTAGGATGACACGCGCAAAAACACGTGTTTAGGACCGTCTGTACACGGTCCTGCCCGGTAAAGGGTTAAAAATTTAGAAAAATGTGCTAAATTGGTATATTATTGCATATTTCGACGTTTTAAAGCGGTTTTAGTTGTTTTCTGACAAAACTCATTTTTTACCTAAAATTCTTAGATTATCAAACTTTTGAATAGAGTTTCTACTGCAATTGAAATTTATGGGAAAAGTAAGCGAAAGTTTATGATATTTTTTGAGGAGGCTTACTCATAGGTATATTTTATCTAAAAAAAATATTTTTTTCAGAAAATCCTTGAAAATGCCTTGAATCGTCAAAAAATGCAATAAAATAATGTTTTATAGCATTTTTGCATATTTATAAATTATTTACATATTTTTTTTTAAAAATTCCTTTAAAAATCTATAAAAATCAATATAATTATACAATATTTCATATTATTTTTCAAAAAATACATTAAAAATTAAAAATTTAGAAAAATGTGCTAAAATGGTATATTATTGCATATTTCGCCGTTTTAGAGCGGTTTGAGTTGTTTTCTGGCAAAACTCATTTTTTACCTAAAATTCTTAGATTATCAAACTTTTAAATAGAGTTTCTACTGAAATTGAAATTTATTGGAAAAGTAAGCAAAATTTTATGATTTTTTTTTTTTTGAGGAGGCTTACTCATAGGTATATTTTATCTAAAAAAAAGTTTTTTAGAAATTCCTTGAAAATGTATTGAATCTTCAAAAAATGCAATAAAATAACGTTTTATAGCATTTTTTAATATTTTTAAACTATTTACATATTTTCAAAAAATCCCATTAAAAATCTGTAAATTCAATGTCATTATTGAATATTTCATATTATTTTTCAAAAAATACATGAAACAGAAATATAGCATATTTCGACGTTTTAGAGCGGTTTGAGTGCTTTTCTGACAAAACTCATTTTTTAGCTAAAATTCTTAGATTATCAAACTTTTAAATAGAATTTCTACTGCAATTGAAATTTAGGGGAAAAGTAAGCGAAATTTTCTAATTTTTTTTGAGGAGGTTTACTCATAGGTATATTTTATCTAAAAAAAATGGTTTTCCAGAAAATCCTTGAAAATGCCTTGAATCGTCAAAAAATGCAATATTTTATAGAATTTTTGAATATTTATAAATTATTTACATATTTTTAAATAATCCCATTAAAAACCTTTAAAAATCAATATTATTATAGAATATTTCATATTATTTTTCCAAAAAATATGAAACATTAAAATTTCAGAAAAATGTGCTAAAATTGTTATTTTATTGCATATTTCGACGTTTTAGAGCAGTTTGAGTTCTCTTCTGACAAAACTCATTTTTAGCTAAAATACTTAGATTATCAAACTTTTAAACAGAATTTCTACTGCAATTGAAATTTATGGGAAAAGTAAGCGAAATTTTATGATTTTTTTTATTAGGCTTACTCATAGGTATATTTTATCTAAAAAAAAAAGTTTTTCAGAAAATCCTTGAAAATGCCTTGAATCGTCAAAAAATTAAATGAAATAACGTTTTATAGAATTTTTGCGTATTTATAAATTATTTACATATTTTTTAAAAATCCCTTTAAAAATCTATAAAAAATATATATTGTTATAGAATATTTCATTATTCTTAAAAAAATACATGAAACCTAAAAATCTTAGAAAAATTTGCTAAAATGGTATTTTATTGCATATTTCGACGTTTTAGAGCAGTTTGAGTGCTTTTCTGACAAAACTCATTTTTTAGCTAAAATACTTTGTTTATCAAACTTTTAAATAAAATTTCTACTGCAATTGAAATTTATGGGAAAAGTAAGCGAAATTTTATGATTTTTTTTTATTAGGATTACTCATAGGTATATTTTATCTAAAAAAAATAGTTTTTCAGAAAATCCTTGAAAATGCCTTGAATCATCAAAAACTGAAATGAAATAACGTTTTATAGAATTTTTGCGTATTTATAAATTATTTACATATTTTTTAAAAATCCCTTTAAAAATCTATAAAAAATAAATATTGTTATAGAATATTTCATTATTCTTCAAAAAATACATGAAACCTAAAAATCTTAGAAAAATTTGCTAAAATGGTATTTTATTGAATATTTCGACGTTTAGAGCAGTTTGAGTGCTTTTCTGACAAAACTAATTTTTAGCTAAAATACTTAGATTATCAAACTTTAAATCGAATTTCTACTGCAATTGAAAATTATGATAAAGTATGTGAAATTTTATAAAAAATTTGAGGAAGCTTATTTATAGGTATATTTTATTTTAAAAATAGTTTTTAAGAAAATCATTTAAAATCCCTTGAATCATCAAAAATGCAATAAAATAACGTTTTATAGCATTTTTGCCTATATATAAATTATTTACAAATTTTATAAAATCGCTTTAAAAATCTATAATAATCAAAATTATTATATAATATTTCATATTATTTTTCAAAAATATATGAAACTGAAAATCTCAGAAAAATGTGCTAAAATGGTATTTTATTGCATATTTCGACGTTTTAGAGCGGTTTGAGTGCTTTTCTGACAAAACTCATTTTTTAGCTAAAATACTTAGATTATCAAACTTTTAAATAAAATTTCTACTGCAATTGAAATTTATGGAAAAAGTAAGCGAAATTTTATAATTTTTTTTTGAGGAAGCTTACTCATAGGTATATTTTATCTAAAAAATAGTTTTTCAGAAAATCCTTGAAAATGCCTTGAATCGTCAAAAATGCAATGAAATAACGTTTTATAGCATTTTTGGTATTTATAATTATTTACATATTTTTTAAAATCCCTTTAACCCTTTACCGGGCACTCCTGGAAAATGATAATTTCAAATGTGTTTCATATGAGTGGATAGAGTAACTCAATGTAAGGATAATGAGCCCATATAATTGAAATTCTAAAAACTGTTCACGCAATTGCCAATATTCAAGGACCGTCTACAGACGGTCCTGACCGTTAAAGGGTGTCAAATTCTGAATGTTGCAAATTTGCAATTGTTAATAAAACACCAAATAAGTATTTTTCTATTTTATTATACTAATATACAATATCAAAAACACAAATGGAACTTGTTTCCAAACATTTTGTAGGTATGAAAAATATAAAAGTGAACCAAAGAGCAACATGGACACATTGCAAAGGGATAAAACTTTCAAGTCCCATATTCCTGAATTTCCTGAGAAAAACAATCATTCTTGATCACTAATTGCTACAATGAAAGGCTATGAAGCAATTTCTTTCCTTCTTGATGCATAGATTTACCTTGCATACGGCACACAAAAATGAGGATGTGACATGATTTTTTGTTTTGCTTCAATAATTGCATGTAAATATTCTGCCTTGCACTGGCCAGTGACCTAGCATTTTATCAAACCTATCATTTTGGTCAAACCTCACACTGTCATCAGGCCTTTCTGCACGTTGGTACTGCACTGGAGATAGCAACAGGTCATCTGGTTCTGGATCTGAGTCACTTTCCACAAAAAATGCAGAGATATTTGAACTTCTGTTGAAGGGTTCACAATAGAACAATTTCTCATTGATCTGGAATGACAATAAGAATGTTCTGTACACACCCAGACCACTACAGAATTCATATATGCACTAGAAATTTTTATATAAATATTTATTTACTGAAATTTGAAATGTGGCACTGACGGGCAGGACCGTCTGTACACGGTCCTCTTTTGTTGCACTTTTTCAATTGCATGGTACACTCATATTATGCATATCTAACTCCTGATATATATCTCAAAATATGCCTAAACTATTCATTTACACACTGGACACAACAATAAGTACTTACCGACATTGTAGAGAGTATAATCACAGTGATATGAGTGGAAGAAGAGCAAAATCTGGCTCTGGGTGACGCCAAGCGAGAAGTGTTTACATTTTGGTCTCTCAACTAATGGGAAGCAAGCAGATGCCGGTCTCACTTAGCTGGAGCGACTCACAGAAGTCTTGTGATTGGTCAGAAACAGAGAACGGGAACCTAGATGCGCTGGGGAGTAGGATGACACGTGCAAAAACACGTGTTTAGGACCGTCTCTACACGGTCCTGCCCGGTAAAGGGTTAAAACCTATAAAAATAAATATTGTTATAGAATATTTCATTATTTTTCAAAAATACATGAAACCTAAAATCTCAGAAAATGTGCTAAAATGGTATTTTATTGCATATTTCGATGTTGTAGAGCGGTTCGACTGCTTTTCTGACAAAACTCATTTTTTAGCTAAAATACTTAAGGGAGGGGCGAGCCTTGTTCCAGAAATTAGGAAAGGAAGATTGAAAATTTTGAAAAAATGTTTTCTGACCAAAAATAGTGCATCATTCTGGCAACATTTTGGTGTAATCAACTTGTTTATATCATATTTCCAAGTATATTTTTTCCTTAAATGTATTTTTGTTGTGCTTGCTGTCATAAATAATACATGTTGCCAATTAGTGTTTTTTTTTAGTTTTGTCTCTGCAAAAATTACAATTTTTATGATTATTTCATTAAAAAACTCTAAATAGCAACATCTCTGATGCCTCCATTCAAGTGTAGGGACTCATGCCACCTCAGTGGCCTCTGGGGTCTCAACATGTGCTGATGCATGCAACTCGCTGAGATTTAGCGTGCCATATCCATAGAGTTTCACAGAAAAATATATTTATAACTCAGAAATAAGTTATTGACATTGTTTGTAATGTTTTGCGAAAAGTATTTATAGGATTGTCATGATTTTTCACACGTTATTGAGTAATGATGGCTCTACAACCACCCATGAAAGATTTCCAATATCTTTTACAGCTTTGTTTTTATTGATTTTTTCCCACAAAATAAAGGCAAAACAAAATCACTAACTTCAACATTTTTATAATGGAATCTACTGACATTTTTGCTAAAATGGATTGGGTCAACAATTATAGAGCCTTTATCTTTCATCTGATGTTAACTAGAGCATTGTACATCTTCCCAATTTTGTAGAAATTTACTGGTTTTGTGACCCCTAAAATTTGGCACATTTTATTTTTTCTACCTAACCTACAGGCAAAAATCATAACAAAGACAGTGTATAGGTTTTTAAAAGCTGTATAAATCACTGTAAAAATCTCATTGAAATTAGACCAAAATAAAGAAAAAACGTGAATTCATTCGCCCTCCCTTAAGATTATCAAACTTTTAAATACAATTTCCACTGCCATTGAAATTTATGGGAAAAGTAATCGAAATTTTATGATTTTTTTTGAGGAGGCTTACTCATAGTTATATTTAATCTAAAAAAATAGTTTTTCATAAAATCCTTGAAAATGCCTTGAATCGTCAAAAATGCAATGAAATAACGTTTATAGAATTTTTGTGTATTTATAAATTATTTACATATTTTTTAAAAATCCCTTTAAAAATCTAAAAAATAAATATTGTTATAGAATATTTCATTATTTTTCAAAAATACATGAAACCTAAAACTCTTAGAAAAATTTGCTAAAATGGTATTTTATTGCATATTTCGACGTTTTAGAGCAGTTTGAGTGCTTTTCTGACAAAACTCATTTTTTAGGTAAAATACTTAGATTATCAAACTTTTATATAGAATTTCTACTGCAATTGAAATTTATGGGAAAAGTAAGCGAAATTTTATGATTTTTTTGGAGGAGGCTTACTCATATGTATATTTTATCTAAAAAAAATAGTTTTTCATAAAATCCTTGAAAATGCCTTGAATCGTCAAAAAATACAATAAAATAACGTTTTATAGCATTTTTGAATAGCTATAAATTATTTACATATTTTATAAAATCGCTTTAAAAATCTAAAATAATCAAAATTATTATACAATATTTCATTATTTTTCAAAAATACATGAAACTTAAAAAACTTAGAAAATTTGCTAAAATGGTATTTTAATGCATATTTCGAAGTTTTAGAGCGGTTTGAGTGCTTTTCTGAAAAACTCATTTTTTAGCTAAAATACTTAGATTATCAAACTTTTAAATATAATTTCTACTGCAATTGAAATTTATGGGAAAAGTAAGGAAATTTTATGATTTTTTTGAGGAGGCTTACTCATAGGTATATTTTATTTTAAAAATAGTTTTTAAGAAAATCATTTAAAATCCCTTGAATCGTCAAAAATGCAATAAAATAACGTTTTATAGCATTTTGCCTATATATAAATTATTTACAAATTTTATAAAATCGCTTTAAAAATCTATAATAATCAAAATTATTATATAATATTTCATATTATTTTTCAAAAATACATGAAACTGAAAAATCTCAGAAAAATGTGCTAAAATAGTATTTTATTGCATATTTCGACGTTTTAGAGGGGTTTGAGTGTTTTTCTGACAAAACTCATTTTTTAGCTAAAATACTTAGATTATCAAACTTTTAAATAGAATTTCTACTGCAATTGAAATTTATGATAAAAGTAAGTAAATTTTATAATTTTTTTTTTTGAGGAAGCTTACTCATAGGTATATTTTATTTAAAAAAAATAGTTTTTCAGAAAATCCTTGAAAAAGCCTTGAATCGTCAAAAAATGCAATGAAATAACGTTTTATAGCATTTTTGTGTATTTAAAAATTATTTACATATTTTTTTAAAAATCCCTTTAAAAAGCTATAAAAATAAATATTGTTATAGAATATTTCATTATTTTTCAAAAAATACATGAAACTTAAAAATCTTAGAAAAATTTTCTAAAATGGTATTTTATTGCATATTTCGACGTTTTAGAGCAGTTTGAGTGCTTTTCTGACAAAACTCATTTTTTAGCTAAAATACTTAGATTATCAAACTTTTAAACAGAATTTCTACTGCAATTGAAATTTATGGGAAAAGTAAGCGAAATTTTATGATTTTTTTTGAGCGGTTTGAGTGCTTTTCTGAAAAAACTCATTTTTTTAGCTAAAATACTTAGATTATCAAACTTTTAAATATAATTTCTACTGCAATTGAAATTTATGGGAAAAGTAAGCGAAATTTTATGATTTTTTTGAGGAGGCTTACTCATAGGTATATTTTATTTTAAAAATAGTTTTTAAGAAAATCATTTAAAAATCCTTGAATCGTCAAAAATGCAATAAAATAACGTTTTATAAGCATTTTTGCCTATATATAAATTATTTACAAATTTTATAAAATCGCTTTAAAAATCTATAATAATCAAAATTATTATATAATATTTCATATTATTTTTCAAAAATACATGAAACTGAAAATCTCAGAAAAATGTGCTAAAATAGTATTTTATTGATATTTCGACGTTTAGAGGGTTTGAGTGTTTTCTGACAAAACTCATTTTTTAGCTAAAATACTTAGATTATCAAACTTTTAAATAGAATTTCTACTGCAATTGAAATTTATGATAAAAGTAAGCGAAATTTTATAATTTTTTTTTGAGGAAGCTTACTCATAGGTATATTTTATTTAAAAATAGTTTTCAGAAAATCCTTGAAAAAGCCTTGAATCGTCAAAAAATGCAATGAAATAACGTTTTATAGCATTTTTGTGTATTTATAAATTATTTACATATTTTTTTAAAAATCCCTTTAAAAACCTATAAAAATAAATATTGTTATAGAATATTTCATTATTTTTCAAAAAATACATGAAACTTAAAAATCTTAGAAAAATTTTCTAAAATGGTATTTTATTGCATATTTCGACGTTTTAGAGCAGTTTGAGTGCTTTTCTGACAAAACTCATTTTTTAGCTAAAATACTTAGATTTTCACACTTTTAAATAGAATTTCTACTGCAATTGAAATTTATGGGAAAAGTAAGCAAAATTTTATGATTTTCTTTTAGGAAGCTTACTTATAGGTATATTTTATCTAAAAAAATAGTTTTTCTGAAAATCCTTGAAAATGCCTTGAATCGTCAAAAAATGCAATAAAATACCGTTTTATAGCATTTTTTAATATTTATAAATTATTTACATATTTTTAAAAAATCCCATTAAAAATCTATAAAATCAATATTTTATAGAATATTTCATATTATTTTCAAAAATAAAGAAATATTAAAAAGCTCAGAAAAGTGTGCTAAAATCGTATTTTATTGCATATTTCGACGTTTTAGAGCGGTTTGAGTGCTTTTCTGGCAAAACTCATTTTTTAGCTGAAATACTTACCTTTTCACACTTTTAAATAGAATTTCTACCGCAATTGAAATTTATGGGAAAAGTAAGCAAAATTTTATGATTTTCTTTTAGGAAGCTTACTTATAGGTATAAAACGTTATTTTATTGCTTTTTTTGACGATTCAAGGCATTTTCACAGATTTTCTGAAAAACTATTTTAGATAAATATACCTTAAGCTTCTAAAATATAAATTGTTACTTTCTAAATTTCATTGAAAATCTATAAAAGTAAAATTAATTTTGCTAAATTTTCGAAAAGCCTAAATTAAGTCAATACATAAATCTTTAGAATTTGAGCTTTATATTTCATATTCAATAGAATATTCTAAAAATAGTTTTATGATTTAATGAAAATACGTAAATAATTATAAATATTAAATGCTAAAATATTTTATTCATTTTGACGATTATCATTTTCAAGATTTGAAAACTATTTTTAGATAAAATACCATGTAGCTTCTAGTAAAATCATAAAATTTTGCTTATTTTCCCATAATTAATGCAGAAATTCTATTAAGTGAAATCTATATTTCAATGATTTTTAGAAAGCACTAAACTTGTCAATTGCATAATACTTTTAAATTTTTTGAGCTAATTTTCATGTATTTTCGAAAATAATATGAAATATTCTATAAAATATAGATTTTTATAGATTTTAATGATTTTTTAAAATATGTAAATAATTATATAATTAAAAATGCTATAAACGTATTTTATTGCATTTTATGACGATTCAAGGCATTTTCAGATTTTCTGAAAACTATTTTTAGATAAAATATACCTATGAGTAAGCTTCCTAAAAGAAAATCATAAAATTTTGCTTACTTTTCCCATAAATTTCAATTGCAGTAAAATTCTATTTAAAAGTGTGAAAATCTAAGTATTTTAGCTGAAAATGAGTTTTGCCAGAAAAGCACTCAAACCGCTCTAAAACGTCGAAAATGCAATAAAATACGATTTTAGCACATTTTTCTGAGCTTTTAATGTTTCATGTATTTTTCGAAAATAATATGAAATATTCTATAAAAATATTGATTTTATAGATTTTTAATGATTTTTTAAAAATATGTAAATAATTAATAAATATTCAAAAATACTATAAAACTGATTTTATTGCATTTTTGACGATTAAGGCATTTTCAAGGATTTTTGAAAAACTATTTTTTAGATAAAATATACCTATGAGTAAGCTTCCTAAAGAAAATCATAAAATTTTGCTTACTTTTCCCATAAATTTCAATTGCAGTAGAAATTCTATTTAAAAGTGTGAAAATCTAAGTATTTTAGCTAAAAATGAGTTTTGCAGAAAAGCACTCAAACCCTCTAAAACGTCGAAATATGCAATAAAATACGATTTTAGCACATTTTTCTGAGCTTTTTAATGTTTCATGTATTTTTCGAAAATAATATGAAATATTCTATAAAAATATTGATTTTATAGATTTTTAATGGATTTTTAAAAATATGTAAATAATTAATAAATATTCAAAAATGCTATAAAACGTATTTTATTGCATTTTTGACGATTCAAGGCATTTTCAGGATTTTTGAAAACTATTTTATAAAATATACTAGAGTAAGTCTAAAAATCATAAAATTTTGCTTACTTTTCCCATAAATTTCAATTGCAGTAGAAATTCTATTTAAAAGTGTGAAAATGTAAGTATTTTAGCTAAAAATGAGTTTTGCCAGAAAAGCACTCAAACCGCTCTAAAACGTCGAAATATGCAATAAATACGATTTTAGCACATTTTCTGAGCTTTTAATATTTCATGTATTTTTAAAATAATATGAAATATTCTATAAAAATATTGATTTTTATAGATTTTTAATGGGATTTTTAAAAATATGTAAATAATTAATAAATATTCAAAAATGCTATAAAACGATATTTTATTGCATTTTTGACGATTCAAGGCATTTTCACGGATTTTCTGATAATCAGTATAATTTTTAATGGGATTTTTAAAAATATTAATAATTAATAAATATTCAAAAATGCTATAAAACGATATTTTATTGCATTTTTGACGATTCAAGGCATTTTCACGGGTTTTCTGAAAAACTATTTTTAGATAAAAATACCTATGAGTAAGCTTCCTAAAAGAAAACCATAAATTTGCTTACTTTGCCCATAAATTTCAATTGCAGTAGAAATTCTATTTAAAAGTGTGAAAATCTAAGTATTTTAGCTGAAAAATGAGTTTTGCCAGAAAAGACTCAAACGTCTAAACGTCGAAATATGCAATAAAATACGATTTTACCACATTTTCTGAGCTTTTTAATGTTTCATGTATTTTTCGAAAATAATATGAAATATTCTATAAAAATATTTATTTTTATAGATTTTTAATGGGATTTTTAAAAATATGTAAATAATTAATAAATATTCAAAAATGCTATATAACTTGATTTTATTGCATTTTTTGACGATTTAAGGCATTTTCAAGGATTTTGTGAAAAACTATTTTTTTAGATAAAATATACCTATGAGTAAGCTTCCAAATAGAAAATCATAAAATTTTGCTTACTTTTCCCATAAATTTCAATTGCAATAGAAATTCTATTTAAATGTATGAAAATCTAAGTATTTTAGCTAAAAAATGAGTTTTGTCAGAAAAGCATCAAACCGGTCCAAAACGTCGAAATATGCCATATAATGCGATTTTAGCATATTTTTCTGAGCTTTTTAATGTTTCATGTATTTTTCGAAAATAATATGAAATATTCTTTAAAAATATTGATTTTTATATATTTTTAATGGGATTTTTTAAAAATATTTAAATAATTAATAAATATTAAAAAATGCTATAAAACGGTATTTTATTGCATTTTTGACGATTCAATGTAGGATTTTCGAAAACTATTTTTAGATAAAATATACCTAGTAGCTCTAAAGAAAATCATAAAATTTTGCTTACTTTTCCCATAAATTTCATTGCAGTAGAAATTCTATTTAAAAGTGTGAAAATCTAGTATTTTAGCTGAAAATGAGTTTTGCAGAAAGACTAAACGTCGAATATGCATAAAACGATTTTAGCACATTTTCTGAGCTTTTAATGTTTCATGTATTTTCGAAAATAATATGAAATATTCTATAAAATATTGATTTTTATAGATTTTTAATGGTTTTTTAAAATATGTAAATAATTAATAAATATTCAAAATGCTATAAAACTTGATTTTATTGCATTTTTTGACGATTTAAGGCATTTTCAAGGAAGCAAAATTTTATGATTTTCTTTTCGGAAGCTTACTCATAGGTATATTTTATCTAAAAAAAAATAGTTGTTCACAAAATCCTTGAAAATGCCTTAAATCGTCAAAAAATGCAACAAAATCAAGTTTTATTGCATTTTTGAATATATATTAATTATTTACATATTTTAAAAAAATCCCATTAAAAATCTATAAAAATCAATATTTTTATAGAATATATCATATTATTTTCGAAAAATACATGAAACATTTAAAAAGCTCAGAAAAATGTGCTAAAATCGTATTTTATTGGACATTTCGACGTTTTAGAGCGGTTTGAGTGCTTTTCGGGCAAAACTCATTTTTCAGCTAAAATACTTAGATTTTCACACTTTTAAATACAATTTCTACTGCAATTGAAATTTATGGAAAAAGTAAGCAAAATTTTATGATTTTCTTTTAGGAAACTTACTTATAGGTATATTTTATCTAAAAAAATAGTTTTTCCGAAAATCCTTGAAAATGCCTTAAATCGTCAAAAAAATGCAATAAAATACCGTTTTATAGCATTTTTTAATATTTAAAAATTATTTACATATTTTTAAAAAAATCCCATTAAAAATCTATAAAAAATCAATATTTTTATAGAATATTTCATATTATTTTCGAATAATACATGAAACATTAAAAAAATCAGAAAAATGTGCTAAAATCATATTTTATTGCATATTTCGACGTTTTAGAGCAGTTTGAGTGCTTTTCTGGCAAAACTCATTTTTTAGCTAAAATACTTACATTTTCACACTTTTAAATAGAATTTCTACTGCAATTGAAATTTATGGGAAAAGTAAGCAAAATTTTATGATTTTCTTTTAGGAAGCTTATTTATAGGTATATTTTATCTAAAAAAATAGTTTTTCCGAAAATCCTTGAAAATGCCTTGAATCGTCAAAAAAATGCAATAAAATACCGTTTTATAGCATTTTTTAATATTTATAAATTATTTACATATTTTTAAAAAATCCCATTAAAAATCTATAAAAATCAATATTTTTATAGAATATTTCATATTATTTTCGAAAATACATGAAACATTAAAAAGCTCAGAAAAATGTGCTAAAATCATATTTTATTGCATATTTCGACGTTTTAGAGCGGTTTGAGTGCTTTTCTGGCAAAACTCATTTTTTAGCTAAAATACTTACATTTTCACACTTTTAAATAGAATTTCTATGCAATTGAAATTTATGGGAAAAGTAAGCAAAATTTTATGATTTTCTATTAGGAAGCTTACTCATAGGTATATTTTATCTAAAAAAGTTTTCACAAAATCCTTGAAAATGCCTTAAATCGTCAAAAATGCAATAAAATCAAGTTTATAATTTTGAATATTTATTAATTATTTACATACTTTTAAAAATCCCATTAAAAATCTATAAAAATCAATATTAATTTAGAATATTTCATATTATTTTCGAAATATAAATGAAATATTAAAAAGCTCAGAAAAGAATTTCTGAGTTTGATGCTTTTCTGACAAAACTCATTTTTTGCTAAAATACTTATTTTCACACTTTTAAATAGAATTTCTACTGCAATTAAATTTATGGAAAAAGCAAATTTATGATTTTTTTAGAAGTTACTCAGGATATTTTATCTAAAAATAGTTTTCGAAAATCCTGAAAATGCCTTAATGCAAAAATGCAATAAAATACGTTTTATAGCATTTTAATATTTATTAATTATTTACATATTTTTAAAAATCCCATTAAAATCTATAAAAATCAATATTTTTAGAATATTTCATATTATTTTCAAAATACATGAAACATTAAAACTCAGAAAATGTGCTAAAATCGTTTTATGATATTTGACGTTTGAGCGTTTGAGCTTTTCTGCAAAACTCATTTTGCTAAAATACTTAATTTTCACACTTTTAAATGAATTTCACGCAATTGAAATTTATGGAAAAGAAATTTAGAAAATTTATAGGATTTTTCAAAAAATTTGAAAATGCCTTGAATCGTCAAAAATGCAATAAATACGTTTTATAGCATTTTAATATTTATTAATTATTTACATATTTTAAAAATCCATTAAAAATCATAAAATCAATATTTTTATAGAATATTTCATATTATTTTCAAAATACATGAAAATTAAAAGCTCAGAAAATGTGCTAAAATCGATTTATGCATATTTCGACTTTGAGCGTTTGATGCTTTTCTGGCAAACTCATTTTAGCTAAAATACTTAGATTTTCACACTTTTAAATAGAATTTCTACTGCAATTGAAATTTATGGAAAAGTAAGCAAAATTTAATGATTTTCTTTAGAAGCTTACTCATAGGTATATTTTATCTAAAAATAGTTTTCAGAAAATCCTTGAAAAGCCTTAATCGTCAAAAATGCAATAAAATGTAACATTTTTGAATATTTATTAATTATTTACATATTTTTAAAAATCTTATTAAAAATCTATAAAAATCAATATTTTTAAGAAATTTCATATTATTTTCGAAAATACATGAAAATTAAAAGCTCAGAATAATGTGCTAAAATCGCATTTTATGGCATATTTCGACGTTTTGGAGCGGTTTGATGCTTTTCTGACAAAACTCATTTTTAGCTAAAATACTTAGATTTTCACACTTTTAAATAGAATTTCTACTGCAATTGAAATTTATGGGAAAAGTAAGCAAAATTTTATGATTTTCAGAAAATCCGTGAAAATGCCTTGAATCGTCAAAAAATGCAATAAAATATCGTTTTATAGCATTTTTGAATATTTAATAATTATTAAATCATTATTTTTTTCAAAAAATACATGAAATATTAAAAGCTCAGAATAATGTGCTAAAATCGCATTTTATGGCATATTTCGACGTTTAGAGTGGTTTGAGTTCTTTTCGCAAAAGACTCATAATTTTTAGTAAAATTTAATTTCACATTTGAAATAAGATTTTACTCAATTGAAATTTATGGGAAAAGTAAGCTTAAAATTTTATGATTTTCAAAATTATCTGATTTTTAATATTTCATGAACCTTTGAAAATCGAATCAAAAATGCAATAAAATATCGTTTTATAGCATTTTTAATATTTAAAATTATTAAATATTATTTTCAAAAATGCAATAAAACAATATTTTATTGCATTTTATGACATATTTCATGTTTTTGAAAAACATTTAGAAAAATCATTAAAAAGTTCTCAGCAAAAATGATTTTCCTAAATTTCCATTGTAAATGCTATATTTAAGTGTAATTAAGATTTTAGCTAAATCGTTTTGCCAGAAAGCACTCAAACTGCTTATCGTAAATTGCTAAAATACTTAGCACTTTTCAGCATTTTAATATAGATTTCTAGAATTGAAATTTATGGAAAAGTAAGATTTATATATTTTTAATGGATTTTTCAAAATATGTAAAAATTTATAATCTACAAAAATGCAATAAAACATATTTTATAGCATTTTTGAATATAATTATTAAATTTTCACAGATTTTTTTTTAAAAATTTTAATAATTTAAAAAGTCATGATAAGTCTAAAAGATATCATATACGTTTTAGACGTTTGACGTTTTCGCAAAATTTCTTACATTCAATTAGTAGAAATTTATTTAAAAAGTTGAAAAATGTAAGTATTTTAGCTAAAAATAGTTTTGCCAGAAAAGCACTAAACTGCTCTTAAACGTCGAAATATGCATAAAATACGATTTTAGCACATTTTCTGAGTTTAATGTTTCATGTATTTTCGAAAATAATAGAAATATTCTATAAATATTGATTTTATAGATTTTAATGGGATTTTAAAAATATGTAAAAATTAATAAATATTAAAAATGCTATAAAACTGATTTTATGCATTTTTGTTCAGCATTTTCACGGATTTTCTGAAAACTATTTTTTTAGATAAAATATACCTATGAGTAAGCTTCCTAAAAGAAAATCATAAAATTTGCTTACTTTTCCCATAAATTTCAATGAAAATTTGATTAAATGTTTTAAAATTAAATGTAAATATTAAAAATATTTCAAAAACATAAACTTCTAACGCATTGCATAAAAGCATTTTCAATTTTCTGAAAAACTATTTTTAGTAAAATATATTGAAATTCCTAAAAAAATTAAATTTTGTTTTTCAAAATTTCAATATTAAATTATTAAAATGTAAAATTGTATTTGCTAATGATTTTGCAAAAGCATCAAACTCTAAAAACTAGAAAATATCATAAATAATTTAGCAATTTTTTGCTTTATTTTCCATATTTTTCGAAAAAATTAAATATTAAATGAAATTATTTTTAGATTTTTAATGGATTTTTAAAAATATAAACTTAAAATTCAAAAATGCTAAAAATGATTTTATTGCATTTTCTGAGATTTATGTTATTATTTTTAAAATATTATTTAAATATATAATATATAAGTTCTGATTTTAATAGATTTTTAATTTATATAAATTTCAAATGCTTAAAATTTTTTAATTTGAAATTAAGTATTTTCAAAATTTTCGAAAAACTAACTTTAAAAATCATATATCCTAAAAAATCATAATTTTGACTTTTCATAAATTTCATGTAAAATTATTTAAAATGTGAAATTAGTATTTTAAAAAATGAGTTTTGTAAAAAGTAAACCGTTAAACTCAAATATGCCATAAATGATTTAGCATTTTCTGACTTTATTTTCATGATTTTGAAAATAATATGAAATATTCTATAAAATTTGATTTATAGATTTTTAATGATTTAAAAATATGTAATAAAATAAATATTAAAATCTATAAACTTATTTATTGCATTTTTGACGATTAAGGCATTTTCAGATTTTGAAAATATGAAAATTTATAGTAACTTCCTAACTAATTTTGCTTATTTTCCCATAAATTTCAATTGCTAGAAATTCTATTTAAAAGTGTGAAAAAAGATTTTAGCTAAAAGTTTTGCGAAAAGCACTAAAACTTCTAAATTCGAAATATGATAAAATCGATTTTAAATTTTCTGACTTTAATTTTATGATTTTTAAAATAATATGAAATATTTATAAAAATATTATTAATGATTTTAATGGGATTTTTAAAATATGTAAATAATTAATAAATATTCAAAAATGCTATAAAACATATTTTATTGCATTTTTTGACGATTAAGGCATTTTCAGGATTTTCTGAAAACTATTTTTTTAGATAAAATATACCTATGAGTAAGCTTCCTAAAAGAAAATCATAAAATTTTGCTTACTTTTCCCATAAATTTCAATTGCAGTATGAAATTCTATTTAAAATGTGAAAATGTAAGTATTTTAGCTAAAAATGAGTTTTGCCAGAAAAGCACAAACCGCTCTAAAACGTCGAAATATGCAATAAAATCGATTTTAGCACATTTTTCTGAGCTTTTAATGTTCATGTATTTTTCGAAAATAATATGAAATATTCTATAAAATATTGATTTTTATAGATTTTTAATGGGATTTTTTAAAATATGTAAATAATTAATAAATATTCAAAATGCTATAAAACTTGATTTTATTGCATTTTTTGACGATTTAAGGCATTTTCAGATTTTTGAAAACTATTTTTAGATAAAATATACTATGGTAACTTCCTAAAAAATCATAAATTTTGCTTACTTTTCCCATAAATTTCAATTGCAGTAGAAATTCTATTTAAAGTGTGAAAATTAAGTATTTTAGCTAAAAATGAGTTTTGCCAGAAAAGCACTCAAACCTCTAAAACGTCGAAATATGCCATAAAATCGATTTTAGCACATTTTCTGAGCTTTTTAATTTTCATGTATTTTCGAAAATAATATGAAATATTCTATAAAAATATTGATTTTTATGATTTTAATGGGATTTTTTAAAATATGTAAATAATTAATAAATATTCAAAATGCTATAAAACTATTTTATTGCATTTTTGACGATTAAGGCATTTTCAGTGATTTTTGAAAATACATAAAATTTTAATTGCTTACTTTTCCCATAAATTTCAATTGCAGTAGAAATTCTATTTAAAAGTGTGAAAATTAAGTATTTTAGCCAAAAATAGTTTTGCAGAAAAGCATCAAACCGCTCTAAAACGTCGAAATATGCATAAAATCGATTTTAGCACATTTTCTGAGCTTTTTAATTTTCATGTATTTTCGAAAATAATATGAAATATTCTAAAAATATTGATTTTTATAGATTTTTAATGGATTTTTAAAATATGTAAATAATTAATAAATATTAAAAATGCTATAAAACTATTTTATTGCATTTTTGACGATTAAGGCATTTTCAGGATTTTGAAAACTATTTTTAGATAAAATATACCTATAGTAAGCTTCCTAAGAAAATCATAAAATTTTGCTTACTTTTCCCATAAATTTCAATTGCAGTAGAAATTCTATTTAAAAGTGTGAAAATTAAGTATTTTAGCTAAAATGAGTTTTGCAGAAAAGCATCAAACCGCTCTAAAACGTCGAAATATGCATAAAATCGATTTTAGCACATTTTCTAGCTTTTAATGTTTCATGTATTTTTCGAAATAATATGAATATTCTATAAAATATTGATTTTTATAGATTTTAATGGGATTTTTAAAAATATGTAAATAATTAATAAATATTAAAAATGCTATAAAACTTGATTTTATTGCATTTTTTGACGATTTAAGGCATTTTCAAGATTTTGAAAACTATTTTTAGATAAAATATACCTATGAGTAAGCTTCCTAAAAAATATTCTTAAATATTGATTTTATAGATTTTAATGGGATTTTAAAATATGAAATAATAATAAATATAAATGTATAAAACATTTATTGATTTTATTACATTCAAGATTTGAACATGTAATTACTTTCCATAATTTCAATAGTAAATTCTTTAAAAGTGAAAATTATATTTAAAAATGGTTTAAGCCAAACGCCAAAATAAATTCATATATTCTTTCGTTAATCATGATTTCGAAAATATATAAATATTTAAAAAATTTGTTTATAGATTTAAGATTTAAATATGAAATATAATATAATTATAAACTATTATTATTTGACATAAGCATTTTCAGTTTCGAAAACATAATCGCACTTCAATAATTGGAAATCTTTAAGTGTGAATAATTGCAAAATAGTTTTCGAAACATAAACCTCTCAATATGCATAAATTTACGATTTTAATGTCATATTTTAAATATTGAAATATTCTAAAATATTGATTTTATGATTTTAATGGGATTTAAAATATGTAAATAATTAATAATATTCAAAATGCTATAAACTATTTTATTGCATTTTTACATTCAGGCATTTAGATTTCTGAAAATCATAAAATTTGCTTACTTTTCCATAAATTTCAATTATAGAAATTTTTAAAAGTGTGAAATCAAGTATTTAGAAATGGTTTTGCCAGAACATCAAACCGCTCAAAAGTAAAATGCCATAAAATCGATTTTAGACATTTTTCGAGCTTTTAATGTTTCATGATTTTCAATAATAGAATATTCTATAAAATATTGATTTTTATAGATTTAATGATTTTAAATATAAATAATTATAAATATTAAAATATAAACATTTATTGCATTTAGATTCAAGATTTTTAGATTTCTAATAATCATAATTTTGCTTATTTCATAAATTTCAATTGCGTAGAAATTTATTTAAAATGTGAAAATTATTTTAGCAAAAATGAGTTTCGAAAAGCACAAACCGCTTAAACGCAATGCATAAAATCATTTTAGCAATTTTCTGAGCTTTTAATTTTCATGATTTTAAAATAATATGAAATATTTTAAAAATATTGATTTTATAGATTTTTAATGGATTTTTTAAAATATGTAAATAATTAATAATATTAAAATGCTATAAAACGATTTTTATTGCATTTTTGACGATTAAGGCATTTTCAAGATTTTTGAAAACTATTTTAGATAAAAATACTATAAGAAAATCATAAAATTTTGCTACTTTTCCATAAATTTCAATTGAGTAGAAATTTATTTAAAAGTGTGAAAATGTAAGTATTTTAGCTAAAAATAGTTTTGCAGAAAGACTCAAACCTCTAAACGTCGAAATATGCCATAAAATGCGATTTTAGACATTTTCTGAGCTTTTAATGTTTCATGTATTTTGAAAATAATATGAAATATTCTATAAAATATTGATTTTAGATTTTTAATGGATTTTTAAAAATATGTAAATAATTATAATATTCAAAATGCTATAAAACGTATTTTATTGCATTTTTTGACGATTCAAGGCATTTTCACGGATTTTCTGAAAACATAGATAAATTACTATATTTCCATAAATTTTTTCCCAATTCTGCAGTAGAAATTCTATTTAAAAGTGTGAAAATCTAAGTATTTTAGCTAAAATGAGTTTTCAGAAAAGCATCAAACCGCTCTAAAACGTCAAATATGCCATAAATACGATTTAGCACATTTTTCTGAGCTTTTAATTTTCATGTATTTTTCTAAAATAATATGAAATATTCTATAAAAATATTGATTTTTATAGATTTTAATGGGATTTTTAAAAATATGTAAATAATTATAATATTAAAAATGCTATAAACTATTTTATTGCATTTTTGACGATTAAGGCATTTTCAAGGATTTTGAAAACTATTTTTAGATAAAATAAAAACCTAAAGAAAATCATAAAATTTTGTTACTTTTCCCATAAATTTCAATTGATAGAAATTCTATTTAAAGTGTGAAAATCTAAGTATTTTAGCTGAAAATGAGTTTTGCAGAAAAGCACTCAAACCGCTCTAAAACGTCGAAATATGATAAAATCGATTTTAGCACATTTTTCTGAGCTTTTAATGTTTCATGTATTTTTCGAAAATAATATGAAATATTCTAAAAATATTGATTTTTATAGATTTTTAATGGATTTTTAAAATATGTAAATAATTAATAATATTAAAAATGCTATAAAACTATTTTATTGCATTTTTGACATTAAGGCATTTTCAAGGATTTTTGAAAAACTATTTTTAGATAAAATATACCTAAGTAAGTTTAAAGAAAATCAAAATTTTGCTTACTTTTCCCATAAATTTCAATTGCGTAGAAATTTATTTAAAAGTGTGAAAATTAAGTATTTTAGCTAAAATGAGTTTTGCCAGAAAGCACTCAAACCGCTCTAAAACGTCGAAATATGCAATAAAATACGATTTTAGCACATTTTTCTGAGCTTTTTAATGTTTCATGTATTTTCGAAAATAATGAAATATTCTATAAAAATATTGATTTTTATAGATTTTTAATGGGATTTTTTAAAAATATGTAAATAATTAATAAATATTAAAATGCTATAAAACTATTTTATTGCATTTTTGACGATTAAGGCATTTTCAGTTTTAAACTTTTGAAAATACTATATAATTCTAAATCTAAATTGCTTACTTTTCCCATAAATTTCAATTGCTAGAAATTCTATTAAAAGTGTGAAATTAAGTATTTTAGCTAAAATAGTTTGCCAGAAAACATCAAACCGCTAAATCAAATATCATAAATCATTTTGACATTTTCAGCTTTTAAATCAGTTTGAAAAAAGAAAACTAAATGTTTTAATTTTATGGATTTTTAAAATATGTAAATAATTATAAATATTAAATGTTATAAAACGATTTTATTGCATTTTTGACGATTTAAGGCATTTTCAATTTTGAAAACTTTTTGATATTACATTAAGCTAAGAAAATCATAAAATTTTGCTTACTTTTCATAAATTTCAATTGCAAGAAATTTATTTAAAGTTTGAAAATCTAAGTATTTTAGCTAAAAATGAGTTTTGTCGAAAAGCATCAAACCGCTCAAACGTCAAATATGCCATAAAATCGTTTTAGCACATTTTCTGACTTTAATTTTCTGATTTTTCAAAATATATGAAATATTCTAAAAAATATTGATTTTTATAGATTTTAATGGATTTTTAAAAATATAAATATTAATAAATATTCAAAATGTATAAACGTATTTTATTGCATTTTTGACGATTCAAGGCATTTTCAGGTTTTCTGAAAACTATTTTAGATAAAAATACCTATGAGTAAGCTTCCAAAAGAAAATCATAAAATTTTGCTTATTTTCCCATAAATTTCAATTAGTAGAAATTTATTTAAAGTGTGAAAATGAGTATTTTAGCTAAAAATAGTTTTCCGAAAGCATAAACGTTACGCAAATTCAATAATAATTTTAGCACATTTTTCGAGCTTTAATGTTTCATGTATTTTCAAAATAATAAGAAATATTTATAAAATATTATTTTTATAGATTTAATGGGTTTTTTAAAATATGTAAATAATTTATAAATATTAAAATGCTATAAACGGTATTTTTGATTTTTGACATTAAGGATTTTCAAGGATTTTCGAAAATTTTTTTTAGATAAATATACCATAAGTAAGCTTCCTAAAGAAAATCATAAAATTTTGCTTATTTTCCCATAAATTTCAATTGCGTAGAAATTTATTTAAAAGTGTGAAAATTAGTATTTTAGCTAAAAATAGTTTTGCCGAATACACTCAAACGTTAAAATAATTATATTAATTTTATTTAATTTTTTAATAAATGATTTTAATGATTTTTGATTATATTTTAAATAAATAAATATAAATCAAATATTTGTTTAATTGTTAAGTTGAAATATTTAGAAAATATTTTAAGTTCAAAATCATAAATTTGCTATTTTCAAAATTTATTGGTGAAATTATTTAAGTTAAAATAATATTTAGCAAAATATTTTCAAAAATGATAAACTTTTAAATTTAAATTGCATAAAAATTTTAAAATTTTAATTTTTAATTTTAGATTTTTGAATATTTAGATTTTAAAATATTATTTTTAAATTTTTAAAGTTTAAAAAATTAAAAATTATATTTTCAAAAGCTTAACGTTTAAACATTCATTAAATGGCATTTTAAGATTTTTGAAAATATTTTTTAAATAACTATGAGAAATTCTAAAAAAATCATTAAAATTTCTACTTTTATAAATTTCAAATATAAAATCTTAAAGTTAAATTAATTTTAGTAAAATATTTTGCAAAAATAATTTAAGTAAATATGCATAAAAGATTTTAAATTTTCTATTTAATTTATTATTTTAAAATAAACTATATTTTAGAAAGATTTTATTAACTATTTTAGAATAGTATTACGATTTTAAAATATAAAATTTTTCTATTTTCCAAAATTAATTTCAAAAATTATTTAGATTTTAAAATTAAGTTTTTATAAAATAGTTTTTAAAAATCAAACGCTTAAAACGTTTTATGCTTTTATTAGATTTAGAATTTTTAAAATAATATGATTTTATAAAATATGATTTTTTAATTTTAATAATTTTTAAAAATATTAAATATAAAATTAAAATGTATAAAATTTTTTTATTTAGATTAAGCTTTTAGATAAAAATATTTTAGAAAAATATACTATATAACTTTAAAAAAAATATAAAATTTTTTATTTTCATAAATTTAATTTAAAATTTTTTAAAATGTTAAAATTAGTATTTTGCTAAAAATTTTAAAAGATTTTAAACTTTAAAAGTTTTAAAATAAAATCTATTAAATATTTATATAAAATTTTTTTATTTTTAAATAATATTAATATTTATAAAAATATTTTTAATAAATATAAAATTTTAATAATAATTTTAAAATAAATTTCAAATTTAAAAATTTTATTAAAATCTTTTAAAGTTTAAAATTTTCATATTTTCCAAAAAAAATCATAAATATTATTTTTATAATTTCCAAAATTTAATTGTCTAAGAAATTTAATTTAAAATTATAAACATTAAAATTTTTAAAATTAAATGATTTTAAATTTTTAAATTAATTTTAAAAATTTTTAAAATAATTAATTTTATAAAAATTATTTTATAATTTATATTAATTTAA
This sequence comes from Cherax destructor, assembly GCA_009830355.1. NCBI lineage: Eukaryota > Metazoa > Arthropoda > Malacostraca > Decapoda > Parastacidae > Cherax > Cherax destructor. Next base: position 4 of record WNWK01026546.1, on the reverse strand, counting down.
AAAT
>WNWK01026545.1:0-27253 GCA_009830355.1 Cherax destructor | reverse complement strand
TTTTACCTTTTTAAAGGGGGGCCCTTTTGGACGTGGTAAAGGGGCTATCGGTCTGGGGAAATTTGGGCCCTTTTGGGGTCTTCTTCCCCAGCCCGGGAACCTAATTCCCCCCAAAACCCCCCTCCCTTTTCCCATCCCCCCCATCCCCCTTTTTTCCCCTTTTCCTCCTCCCCTCATCCCCCCCTTTATTTTTTTTCCTTTATTTTTCCCTGGGAGCCTTTTTCCTCAGGCATTCTAGTTCCTAGGTGGGGGGAAGGGTATCGTAGTCCATCCCTTTCCCTTTGGGAGGCCCTTTGGCGGTGGTGTAGTTTGCCGGGGAATTTTGGATCGCCGGGGGGAGCCCCCGATCCTCCTCCCGGTCCCCCCCGGGGGTGGCTTTGGGTATTTTTTGGGGCGAGGGGGGTGTATTTCCGGGAGGCCACCTTCGGATTCCGGGGGTGGGGGGGCCGAAGGCGTATGTTTTTGGGCGGATACCCGGGCCCCCCTTTTTGTCCGCCGAGATGGTTTTTTTTTGGGGAGGGGAGGTTGCTATCCCGGATTGCGGGGTTTACGGGGCGGGGAAGGGTAGGAGGAGGGGCCCATGCAGCATCTGCACTACGGCGGTGTTGAGGCCCTTTGGACGGGGGGGGATTTGGGGGCCCCTTTTTCATTCCTCCTAGGACCTATTCCTCCACTTTCCCCCCTTTTTTTTTTTTTTTTTATTTTTTTTTTTTTTTTTTTTTTTTTTTTAAAAAATAAAAAAAAAAGGTAACCAAAACCATGGCTGACCCAATCCATGAACCCACTCCCCCCGGGCCCCTTCCTGATACCGCACCCAGTACCCCTGCCTCGTTAACGGATGATTTTTTTTTGGACCCCCTCTCATGCCCCTGTACCTCTTGCTGGTGCTGGTTCGTCACCTGCTTGGGTCCGGGGTCCCGACTGGCCCTTTCGATACGCCTGCCCTTCCGCTCTTCTCTGACCTTGATTCCGGCTTCCCCCTCGACGGTGCGGGCCGGGGAATCGCCCCCCGTCCCCCCATCGGACCCCCCCCGGTCCCACACAAAAAGCCCCAAGACCCACACATGACGATTCGACACCCCCCTTCTCGTTTTTCGCAGAAACGACCACCCTGCCACTCACTCCCCTTAAACTCTTTTTCAAACTACTCAATGGACAAATTTTTTTACTCTTCGTCCAACTTCTCCTAATACCTATCTTTCAGCCCCTTAGTATTGGTGGCCCCCTTCCTACGCCAGGGTTTGGTCAAAACATCTCATTTCACGCTCTCAAGAGCGGCACTCGCATCATCACGGTCCGGGAATGCGGGGCCAAGCTCGTGATCTTTCTTTCTTCACCATTGACAATACACCTGTTACTATTGACAAGCACCTTTCCCTCAATTTTTGTTGTGGTTCTGTCATTTTCCCCCCCACACCATTGTCCAACGGAATTTCCAGACATGTGGTGATGACATTTTCGAGCAGTTTGGGAGCTCCAAGAACCCCCCTATCCTTAAAGTTGACACTTTGTCCTCCCACCAATAAGCGAAGACGTTATTTGCAATATAGTTTTAATTTGCCCCGCCGAGAACTGCCCCCTTCGGTCTACATTGCAGGTCAACGTTTACAATTTCCCGAAAGGTGACCCCTACACCGCAGCAGTGTAGAAACTGCGGGGCTTTTTTTGGTCATCCAGAAAAATATTGCAGGTCCATCCGAATGCCCAGTCTGTGGTGCTGACGACCATGCCAGTTCTTCTTGTACTCTACCCCCCTCTTGCCTTAACTGTCATGAGGCACATCCTTCATATTCTCCCCTTGGAAAGGGTTTACCTGAATGAGCGGGAAATCCGTTGTCTCAAAGAGGGGGAAGGCTTCTCCTATGCTATGGCTTCCTCATCTTCGCCTTAAAGGGGAAACTTCCCGTATTTCTTATTCTCGCATTGCTAAACGTCGCCCCGCTTCTGGGGTCCCAACTTCCAGGTTTCCCTTTGTGGTTGCCCCATCCGCAATCACCCTGTCTCGAACCTTTTGATTTTTGGCTCCGAGGCCCCCACCTCGGCTTCCCATACTGTCCACACCCCTTTCCCCTTACTCACTCGCACAATCCTGAGTCTACACGTCCTCGTTCTTCACCTAAACCTCAGCGCCCCTCCTTTCCTCATAAGCCCGGCAAAAACCCACTGCCAGGTCCTTCCCCCTCTGACTAGTTCTATAACGTGTGTGGAGGTTCATCCTCCCCCCATACACTACCTTCTTTCCCCTGCCCCCTCCCAAGCCCCTTCGACAGTTTCCTTTCTATCTCCTCACCCCTCTACTTTAGTGCAGTCTATAGACCCCCCGATCGTTGCTCACTCTTCCCATTTCAAAGTAGTCCCAAAATTCTGCATTTTTTTGACTTCCGAAACACTGGAAGCTATTGCAGAAAAATATTACAGAGACTGGACAGATGATGGACACTACCCCCCCTGAGGTTCCCTCTCTCTTTTTCCCGTCTCAACCCCCCTTCCTTCACAACGTCCTCCTTCCCTGATTACAGGTTTTCCGCTGCCTCCCCCGTGACTTTTCTAACCCTAGCCCAAGATTCCTCTCAATTCCCACTTATATCTTTCTCCCATAAATCATGGCTTATTTACATAAACCCGAGGCCTGGGGGGGAAACCCGGGGTGAGCTTCAGGTGTTGCCTCTCATTTTCCCCCTTTTTGGGGCCTGTTTGCAAAAAACCCAAATTCAACCACTGTTATCAGGCCCTTTTCAGGCAAATGATTTGTTATATTCATCGGATCCTTTTTCCGATGGAACCTTTAACAAAAAGTGCCTTCTTATACGCACTGGTTTTCCCCATACCGTCAGCTCTATGTTCCTTTTTCCCTCTTTTTACACCGCAGCCCGTATCCACTTGAAAAGTGGTATACACCTGTTTTTTTTATATCTCCCCCTTCGCGGGCAATGTCTATCCCAGATGTTGATTTTCTGGTTTCTTCCTTACCGCCCCCCCTTTTTATTATTTGGGCGATTTTAACGCCACCATTTTTTTGGGGGGGGTGGGCCCCGGCCCCCCCGGGATTCATTTGGGAGGCATTTCTTTGCTTCTTTTCCCCTTCATGTTTTAAAAAAGGGAAATTCCTACCCATTTTGACCCCCGAACTCATTCTTTCTCCTGCATCGATCTTTCCATCTGCTCTTCTTTTAACTGCCCTTTGACTTCACCTGGTCTGTCCTCCCGGACTTACATGACAGCGATCATTTCCCAATCATCCTTAAGCCCCCTTTTGTTTTCCACCTCCCCCCATTGCCCACGCTGGCAATTTGACCGGGCGAAATGGGACCTTTACGCACATCTTACTCCCTTTTCATGAGGTTCCTATCTCGTCCTCCATTGATGAGGTTTTTCATCTCTTTTTGTCCTCCACCACAGCGGCTTCACATTCTATTCCCCCAAAACCCCGGGCAAGCATCCTCAGAAGGGGGCCTTGGTGGTCTCCCTGCTTGTGCTCGGGCAGTGCGTTTGGGAAAAGTGCTGCATGGGGCAGGTATCGATATAAACCCGGGAAACCCCAGAGAGACCCCTTTTATTTCAACAGAAGAGAGCTATTGCTCGCCGGGCATACGTGATGCTAAACGCACTTTGGCGAGATTACGTTTCTACTGTCACTTCGGCTTCCCCGATGAGTAGTCTGGAAGAAAGTGCGGAAATTAATTTGGGAAATTCTCCCCGACCCGGCTTTCCCGTTCTTCAGGTTTCTGGTGTCGAATAGGGACACCCCTGCCGTTTTCCCCTGAAATTGGTAACCATCTGGCCCCCATTTCTCAGGGGGGGTCCATCTATGCCCCCTTTTCCTTTTTTTTCTAAGTCTCCCCATTAAAGCCCCCTTTGATTTTTTTTTTCTCTTAGAGAAGAATCCTATAATGTGCCTTTTTCCCCTTTAAGAACCTTGGGGGCAACACTCTCTGCTTGCCGATCATCGGCAGCTGGGCCAGACCGGGATACATATTCGTATGCTGGAGCATTTACATCAGCCCGTTTTTACTGTCCTCTTTTTCGACTCTTTTAAACTTATATGGTCGCAAGGGGTTATTCCCCAGCTGTGGAAGTCTGCTATTGTTTCCCCCCTTTTCGAAAACCAGGTGCTCGGACGTGATCCTCCCCACTACCGCCCCCTCGCTTTTTACCAGTGCAGTTTTCAAAAGGAACGTCTAGTTAATAGACGTTTTTATGTGGATTTAGGAGACTCCAATAGTCTCTCCCCTAGTCAGTATGGTTTCGTAAGGGCCGTTTTTGGGGGTTGACCCCTTTTCTGGGTTGGATACGTATATTCGAATGCCCTTTGGGAAAAACCATTCGGGTTTTCGCTATCTTTTTGACCTTGAGAAGGCTTTAGGGTCAACTTGGAGATATAATATCTTGGCCCAGGCCCACCCAGGGCCCCCGAGGCAACCTTTCCATTCTTTTTTTAAGGCTTTTTAACTGACAGACATTTTTCCGGGGCCGGGGTTTGTAATGAACTCTCCCCGGAATTTGTCCAAGCTGAATTCCCCCCGGGTGCCCCGAGCACAACACTTTTTTTTGCTTGCTATAAATAATCTGGCATCTGTTCTCCCATCCAATATTTGGTCATCGCTCTATGTGGATGACTTTGCTATAGCTTTGCAGGTGCTGACTGTCACCTCATTGCAGTTTCCTCAGCATGCCATCAACCGGGTTTCTGATTGGGCCACCACTCACGGGTTTAAATTTTCTAGTGGCAAAACTCATCAAATTACGTTCACTAGACGTTCAGTGGTCTCTGATCATCCATTGTACCTATACGGCTCACGATCCCAGAACGTGATACAGTCAGGTTTCTCGGCCTCCTGTTTGACCGCAGATTGTCCTGGAAACCTCACATTACCTCTCTGAAGGCGACTTGTCATAGCCGGCTGAACCTCCTTAAAACCCTCGCACATCTTTCATGGGGGCTGATCGTAGAACTCTCCTTCGCCTACATTCGGCCCTAATTTTATCGAAACTCGATTATGGTGACCAGATATATTCGCGCTCTCCTGCCACTCTTTCCAGCCTTAATCCCATCCATCACCAGGGATTAGCTTATGCCTTGGTGCTTTCGTTCTTCCCGGTTGAGAGCCTCTATGTAGAAGCGAACATTCCATCCTTGTCCTATCGTGGAGATGCACATTGCATTCGCTATTATGTTCGCTCTCATGACCTCCCAATCCTTCCATGTATAGGATTGTTACAGATGTTAGTAGGCGCTCTTTATTTGTTCGTCACCCCTGCTTACTTCGTCCCTTTTCTCTTCGTCTACATTCACTCGTGTCTTCCCTTCAGCTCCTACCTCTATATGTTCATGTGACATCTCCCTTTCCCCTACCCCCTTGGGAAGTTCCTGCTGTCCGTGTCTGTTCTATTCTCTACCTTGGCTTGAAAGCCCAACTACCTACGGCTTCAGCTCTTTCTTTCAGACCATTTCCCGTTCTCGTTCCCATGCCATCGCAGTATACACCGATGGTTCAAAGTCATCTGACAGGCGTTGGATTCGCAGCAGTGTTTCCGGACAGCGTTGTGCAGAGGGCATCTATTACCTCGGCTAGCATATTTGCAGCCGAATTGTATGCCATTCTTGTGGCACTTATCCATATTGCATCTATGCCTGAGTCACCATTTGTGGTCGTTTCAGACTCCTTAGTGCTTTACAGGCTATCCATAAAATTGATACACCTCACCCCCTAGTTCTTCGTATCCACCTTTGTTTACGCCGTATCTTTAGCAAGCATAAAGATATTGTTTTTTGTTGGGTCCCTGGTCATGTTGCGTACAGGGCAATGAACAGGCAGACACTGCTGCGCGGTCAGCAGTACATGACCTTCCAGTTTCATATAGGGTGTTCCTTTCACGGACTATTTTGCGGTCATTGCTACCCACCTTCGCACCCGTTGGCACAACGCTGGTCGACCTGCTGAATAACAAACTTCATTCTATTAAACCGGTTATAGGTTTCTGGCCTTCTTCTTGTCACCAATGTCGAGGCTGGGAGACTACTCTCTCCCGTCTTCGCATCGCCACACTCGTCTTACTCACGGGTATCTCATGGAGGCTCCCTGCCCCTCTCTGTGAGCATTGTCAGGTTCAGTGTCTGTTCGACATATCCTGTTGGACTGCCCACTCTATCAATGAGCACGCAGAATTTACCTTCAATGACGGCTTCGCTCTGCGGCCCTTTCTTTACCTTCCCTTCTTGCAGATGGACCCTCCTTTAATCCTGACTCTCTTGTTGACTTTTTGACAGAAACTGACTTACTACACAAACTCTGAAGATTATACCTCTAGCACCTCCCTCAGTCCCTTCTACCTCGATCTCTTGCTACCCTCCTCCCCTGCACTACCCACCGTCATCTAGCACTCCATACCCTACTAATCATCCATCTCCCTCTTACACCTCACTCTCCCTGCATCCTACAATAACCTGCAGCGCTGTATAGCGCTGCAGGTTATTTAGCGCTTCTATTTGATTATAATAATAATAATAATTCACCCTATTTTCAGGGAGACTTTCCTTCCTCTGACAAATAAACGTTCTGTTTTGTTATTTCACACGGCACTTAAGTTCCCCTCTGGCTTTATGGCACTATGTTCTGGCACACTAATTCCCTTGTTTTTCTATACCAAAGCAATGTTTCAAAGTGCTTTGATGTGACCACAGACATGAACATAACCCTAAGAGAATTTTGGAAAAAACCTTTCCATATGCTGCATTGTGTACACCTTATAGGTAAGGCTTGGGGGGGGGACTACCAGGGGTTTGAACTCTGCCTGGAGAAAATTGTGGCCAGACTGTGTCCCCGGGAGGGGAATTTCCACCTTTTGAACCCTGGGGGCCCGAGCCTGAGCCTGAGCCTGTTTTGGGGGAAAAATTGTGGAATTGGGCAAGTCTTTTTTGGGGGTTGAGGGGGAGTGGTGAGGATGGGAAAAATTGGTGGAAAAGGGCACAAGGAAGAGCTAACCACTGAAGATCTGCAAGAGCTTAAAAAAAAAACTGGAACAAGAGAGCAGAGGTCGGGGCAATGGTTCAGGGGAAAGGGGTGGAGGTGGAAAAAAAATGGAAGAATGTGCCTTCTTCAAGGTTAAGGGGCATTTTGGGAATGGGCAAGGTGCGCTTTATGGATGAATATCCCTAACCATGCTGTTGCAGGCCGTGCTGGCAACCTGTACAATGACCAGTGGTGTCATTTCAGGGATGTTTTAAAAAACCCCGAACGATCTCCCTGGACAAATTTGTTGTTAAAAGGGTCTGTGACTCTCAAGCTGGTCCTAGTGGATTCAAAAAAAAGGGGGAAATAACCCCAAAAAGAATTCCACCTGAGTGTTAAGGAAGGGGGTTCCCCTTCAAACACTAGCATCTCCCCCCCCTTTTCCCCTCCCCCGTCCTCCACACATCAACAACTCTTCAATAAATGTAAGTGACTTTTTTGTACAATATTTGCATGTATATTTATGTATTCTTTATTAAATTGTGTATTATTTAATGCCCCAAAAATTCTAAAAATATTTTATTTAACTACTTTTGGAAGTCGGGATTAAAAATTTTTTTCCATTATTTTTATGGGGAAAATTGATTCTTTTTTGTTGTTTGGCTTAAAATATGCCCTCTCGCGGTTAAAATGTAAACCGGGACCACTGTACCTGAAATTTGCATGTTTATGAGACAAAAAAAACCCCCAGCAATCCTACCATTTTTAAAACAAATACAGGCTTTTTTTTTACATTCACTTGGGGCGTGGTACCTCCCTGGGGGTTGCTGTCTCCAACCTACCCTATAATATTATACTTTTCTTACATAATTTCGTTTTCCCGGGGTGCTTTTTCTCGAGGGCCACTGTTTTTTAAAAATTTTTGAGTTTACTCTAGTTTCCCTATCGTTTATCAAATGGTAATTAAATTTTAAAAAAATTTTAAAATGGCCAAACACCAATCCCGGGGCCGGCGTTACAATGCGCATACCAAAAAAGACTGATTGCAACTGGATTTTTCTGCATCGAATGCATCTCCTTGCTGCCAGATGAAAAGCCATAATACTATACTATCGTCCCCTCAAACTTCTTTTTAAAATTTTTTCTTTTTAAAAAAAAAATAAAATTCGCTTATAAATATACACTGAAAACAACCTACAACAGATTTTCCTGTAATATATTTGTCAGTTGCAAATTATTTTAGCGAAAAAGGTTAGAAGTCATAAGTCTGGCATTGAGCATCTGGGGGCTGCAGCTCTGAGCCCTATGGAAAAACCCCCTGCATGAGCATAAGAAACTGTCCATTCAACTATTAAAAGTAACCTATACTAAGTACATAAGTATTAATTTTACCAAATTAAAAAAATTTACCAAATTCCAATTTAAAAAAAAGAGTCCAAAATAAACAGTGCAGATATTCCAGCCACTGAGGCAACTTTCCATGTTCATTAATCATGCCCCCGGCCTCCCCCCATATAACACATGTCTTCCTTTTGAATTTTATCAAATAATTGAAGTTTTACCCTAATGATGACAAATAATAAAAACCATGAATGATTAATCATATTTTAAAAGCTGCCATCCCAATAATTAAGCAGACCTACCCCTAGCCATAATAGACTGCAGGAAGGGATGGGGAGATTAGAGCCCACTTGAGAATGTATGTATAAAAAATTCAGAAATTGTCATTCCCTTTTAACTTGTTAGTCTTAAATTTCCGAAATAATCTGCAATTTTAAAGGGTTTTCTGCATAACACCTCAATGTCATTACCTTCGTAAAAACTGTATCATGTGAAAAAATTTTTTAATTATTATTATTATTATTATTATTATTATTATTCCTGAAGAAAGTCATCAAAATCTAATATTTCTGGGGAAATTTTAAGTGGTCTGAAACTGACCAAAAACATTCCATTCCCCAAACCGTAACCTCCACCCAACAACCCACCCCCCAAAAATTTTCCCCCTTGCACACATCATTTACCCACTATTGAAGCCCGACCTTTCCCACCCCTACTACCTGAAGCCCACCCTTGGGGCCCAAAACCCCCCTACCTGGCCTCCCCCTTGCCCACCCCCCTACCTAAGGCCTACACCTTCCCAAAACCCCCCTACCGGGGGCCCCCCACCTTGCCCAGCCCCACTACCAAGGCCCCACACCTTGCCCCCCCCCACTACCTGAGGCCCACATTTTGCCCAGCCCCACCACCTGAGGCCCACCCTTGGGGCCCCGCCCCATTTTTCTGAGGCTCACCCCTTTCCCAGCCCCACACCTGAGGCCCACACCTACCCAAACCCCCTTTATCTGGGGTTCACACCTTCCCCAGCCCTACTACCTGAGGCTCACCCTTTCCCCACCCCCTCCCGGCCCACACCTTTCTCAGCCCCATTTACCTGAGGCTCACCCTTTTCCCAGCCCCCCTCCTGGGGCCCACACCTTGCCCAGTCCCATTACCTGGGCCCCCCCCTTTTCTGCCCCCAAAACCCCCATGCCTACACCTTACCTAGCCTTTCACCCTAACACCCCGCTCACATCCCCAATCACTTAAGTCTTCTTTCCCCCCCATCACCGCCACACTATCAACCACACTTTCACCCATTTTACATCCAATCACCACCCACCCAGACACCTATAAACCCCAAACAACACCCACCCAATCACTTATCCAATCCCCATCCCCCCAATCACCCATCCAATCACCACCCACCAATCATCACCCACACGGGGGCCCCTGACAATCACCCTTTTTACCTGCACCAGTCCCCACATCTTCAAGCATACACAGCCCCACTCTCACACCTTACCATGTTTTTCAGCCCACATGTGGCCCCCCACTACACCCCATTGCTCCCCCCCCCAACCCAAAACACACACCCCAAAAACCTTTTAGGAAAGATAGGGGGAGCAGAGGGGAAGGAGGAGTTGCGCTGCTTTTTTAAGAACCGGGGGGGGGTTTGAGGAAGTGGAAGGGGGAAGGATGGAAGGGGGAAAGGACCCCATAGTAGGAACAATCCAGTCTGAGGGCCATAAGGTGGTAATTGCTGTAATGTACAACCCCCCCCCCAAAACGGGGGGGGGGCCCAAAAGAAGAATACGATGAGAGCAACAGAGCAATGGTAGAACTAGCCGAGGTGGCCAGAAGGGGCCCCGGGGGGGAAAAAATTACTAGTTAGGGGTGATTTCAATCACAAGGAGATTGAGGGGGGAAACCTGGAGCCCCATGGGGGGCCCCGAATCATGGGAAAAAAGATGATGGATGATCCAGCAAGAGGGGCATAGTATTCACCTTGAGTACTTGGGGCACTTTTCCCCCTAAAAAAAGGTCCTTGGAGCTAGTGATCATGTGGTTCTTTTTGGGGTTATATAATTGAGCTACAAATGGAGAGGGGGGCGGGAAAAGGACGGGAAAAAACAAACTAAAAAAGGGGGGGGCTGGGGGGATGGGGAACTTCCTACAAGACGTTCGTGGGAGAGAAAATTTGGAGGAAAACCAGTAAAAGAAATGATGGACTATGTGACAACAAAATGCAAGGGGGCAGAGGAGGGGGGTTTTCCCAAGGAAAACAAAAATACGTAATGGGAAGACCAAAACGAGTCCGGGGTGAAATAAAACAACCGAGGAGGAGGTGAAAAGCTCCCATGTGAACTGATCCCCAAAAGGGGTGGGACCAGACAACTTTTCCCCGTGGGTCCTTAGAGAGGGAGCAGAGATGTTGTGTGTGCCACTAAAAAAAAACTTCAACACATCCATTGAAACTGGGAAACAACCGGGGGGTGTGGAAGATGGGAAATGTTTTTAAATTTTTAAGAAAGGAGACAGACCGAGGCATAAACTACAGACCTGTGTCACTGACATGAATAGTATGCAAAGTCATGGAGATCATCAGGAGTGGTGGAGCACCTAGAAAGACACAACATAAATGACAACCAGCATGGTTTCGGGAAGGAAAAAAATCCTGTCCCCACAAACCTACTGGAGTTTTGGGGACAAGGTAACAGAAGTAAGACACGAGAGAGGGGGTTAAAGCATTTTTTGGGGACTGAAAAAAAGTTTTTTAACACAGTTCCTCACAAGAGGTTAATGAAATTTTTTTGGGGATCAGGCAAAATAACAGGAAAGGCACTGCAATGGATCAGAAATACCTAAAGGGAGGCAAGGGCAGTCATGGTCGGGGCCGGGGGGTGTCAGAGTGGGCACCTGGGGCGGTGGGGTTCCACAGAGGTAAGCCCCAAGGACCTGTGCTGTTTTTGGTATATGTGAATGACATAACTGAAGGAATGGACTCAGAAGTGTCCCTGTTTGCAGATGATGTGAAAATGAGAAGAATTAAATAGTCGAGGACCCAGGCAGGATTACAAGAGACCTGGACAGGCTACAAGCCTGGTCCGGGTAACCGGTTCTTTGAATTTAACCCTGCCAAATGAAAAATCATGAAGATCAGGGAAGGGCAAAGAAGACCGCAGACAGATTATAGTCTAGGGTAAAAGACTGCAAACCTCACTAAAAGAAAAAGACCTTGGGGTGGGGTACATAATACCAAACACATCTCCAAAGGCACACATCAATCAGATAACTGCTGCAGCATAGGGGCATCTGGCAAACCTAAGAATAGTGTTAAAATACCTCACTGAGGAATGTTCAAGACTCTGTACACCATATGCGTCAGGCCCCATACTGGGTATAGCACCAGTTTGGAAACCCATACCTGGTCAAGCACGTCAAGAAATTAGAGAAAGTGCAAAGGTTTACAACAAGACTAGTCCCAGAGCTAGGGATTTCCCTACGAAGAAAGGTTAAGGGAAATCGGCCTGACGAACTAGAGGACAGGAGGGTTAGGAAGACATGATAACAATTATAAAATACAGTGGACCCCGGAAATTGGCCAAATCCCTCCATAAGCTAGGCCTAAAATCGAACTGGGCCGATTTCTGAACCATTATTTCCCATAAGAAATAATGTAAATACAATTTCGGTTCCAAAACACCCAAAAATATTAAAAAAAAAATAAATTTAAATGATATTAATTATATTTCTACATACAAAAACAACATTATTAAAACATAATTATAAATACTACATAATAAATAATAAATAACATAAGAATAAATAGCATTTCTTACCTTTTTGAAGAGAGTTCCTGACATCTGGAAGATAGGGAGGAGGACAGGGAGAGGAGGGGTTAGTGTTTGAAGGAAATCCCCCCCATAAGGACTTCAGGTAACAAGTCCTTATCTGGGGTTACTTCCCTTTTTTTTCTTTTAATGCCACTAGGACCAGCTTGAGGGGTCACTGGACCCCTGCCTCAGAACGTCCAAAGTCTCTGTTTCTGGCACCTCTTTAACATTTTCCCTGAAGTAACATGGTTTTGTCCTGAACTTGTTGAGATGGCTTATTTCACCTTTTCTCAGGGTGGTGTTTTTCAACAAATGTCTGCAACCTAGTCCACATAGAACACATTTCCACTCTCATATTTTTCTACTATCTCCCTTCAGTTCGATGGTGTTCCTCCTTTCTTTACCACAGGGGTGCCATTGGCTTCTTTGGACCCATGGTGACTTATTTCACAGTGACAATCACTAAACAAGCAATAAACACAATAAGATTATTGTGAAATGCTTGAATGAGCATTTGGATATTTTCACTCAAGTGTAAACAAAGCTAGACTGGGCTCCACGCCTGCGGCGAGGCCGCAAGCGGGGGGGCAGGCGGACAGGTCTGAGATGGGCCGATAATCGGGCAAAATTAAATGAAAAAAGGCGATTTTCGAGGGCCGATAATCAGACCGGCCTTTTCTGGGGGTCCACTGTACTATGAAGAAAGATAAGGTGGAAAGAGACAGGATGTTCCAGAGATGGGACACAGAAACAAGGGGTCCAATTAATGAAGACTCCTTGAGTCAAAGGGATGTTAGGAAGTATTTCTTCAGTCACAGAGTTGTCAGGAAGTGGAATAGCCTAGAAAGTGACGTAGTGGAGGCAGGAACCATACATAGTTTTAAGACGAGGTTTGATAAAGCTCATGGAGCAGGGAGAGAGAGGACCTAGTAGCAATCAGTGAAGAGGCAGGGCCAGGAGCTTGACTCGACTCCTGAACCACAAAAGGTGATTTCCCCATCCATTCCCCACCACCCCACACTGGGCCACTTACACTCCACCCACGTCACACACCATCTTGTTGCTTCCAGCCTCCACCCTTCACATACCACCAGTGCCCAGCATCCTCCACCTCCCAACACCAGCCTCCAACTCCTGTTCCCACACCTCCATCATTTGATTTTCCCCCTCCCACAACAGCACTGCCTTAATCCCACCAATTATCCCCACCCCCATGGAACCCCAACTGTTCTAACACCTCCCGTGTACAACCCAACCACTTTTAACCTTTCCTTTTATAACTCCCATACATATACGAGTAAGACAACTAAATAATAAATTATCTCTGTGAGCAGAGTTGTGGTTGTAAGATCTTTGACACACATCACCACATCGGCTTTCAATTACATTATTATTATAATTGTTGTTTATAATTTTGAGACCTATACAAAATTGGTTGGTTTTTAAGGGGACTAATGTATGTAACCCTCCATTTTTTTTCCCAAATGTTCTTCAGTTTGGTTTACAAAATTTTTTTTATTACACACTGTTTTCAGGAACATATTACTGTGTTATCCAATAGTCAACTGAACTACCAAAGATCAATGTTAAGCTAGGTAAACTGCGACAAAAAGAGTATAAAAATTAAAAAGAATTTGTACGGTATAAGCATAATAAATGTGAATTCCAAAAACTTTTGCTGAATAAACATTTTTAATACCAGTTGGCCTCTGAGAAGCTGAGTCTTCTGTCTTGCGTTTGTGTAGCTTAACTATCTTAGCTGATGGTTGAAGTGCCCCCGGGCCATCAGCTCTTCTTGTTGCGTAGAAGATCATCGTCTGTTTCATTCACACGAGGTCGTCTCAACATTGTGCCTCTGAAACATACACAACAGCTGGTTGGTGAAGCTAAAAAGTTATACAAATTACTTGTGGAAGTTAATTAAGAAGGCAAAAATAGGAGTAAAGTGAGCATCTGAAAAATTGTATAAACACTGGAAGAATTACCAACAATATGTTAGGCACAATGACACACAAGCAATTAAGGAGACATTTTGTTCTGCAAGACCATTATCAAGTCACATTTTGTTCTGTAGGACCATTATCAAGTCATTATAAACAATAGAGGAACACAGACCATACATAAACCTAAAATAGAGGTAATGTAAGGAGCAATAAGTTGAACCAGTCAACACAGGGGTTTACATAATTCCTTTCAGAGAAATGGAATGGATGGGGCTTAAACCCATGCAAGTGAATGCTAAAACTCAGAGGTCATGGGTTCAAGCCTCCACTCTGATTTGTATGCAATCGTGTTACGATTTCATGAGCCCTTTCAGAGGCCTCTTACCCCATTCAGGGCAAGAGCACAAAACCTAGGAACACATCTGAACAAACACATCTATGCATGCAGATGTGACAACCTTAACAATGTGTTCCAGTCAACCAGACTGATAGCTATTTCACTGTATTCCTTCTATTCTATTTCAATTACTCAATAAAGCGATCAGAAATTGGTAATTTGGCAAATTTCACACAAAATTAAAAATTGCCAATTTATAAACAGAGTCCAGAATAAATAATGTAGATTTCCTGGCACTAATAAAAAACATTGCCTCTGCTCATTAGTTATGTCCCCAGTGCTCCCCTATATTATATACAGTAGAACCCCTGTATCCACTGATTCAGTATCCACGGTTTCAGCTATCCACGGTTTACTGTGGCTCAAAATACGTTTTAATTTGCACAATAACAGCCCCAAAGCACAAAAGAAGAAGTTAACAGTTCTTAAAAGCCTAAGAGAAGCCATGAAAAAGTGATAATTCTCCACTTATTGAGCATAATTTATCAATTAAACTTTTATAACAGGTATGTATAGGACTTACAGGGCAGATCCTTGGAACATATCCCCCACAGATACGGGGTCGTCTGTACTTGCTTTCCATTTTTAATTTTTATTCACACAAAAAATAAAATATTTAATGTTATGCAGACTGCTGCATTATGGTAATAATTGTATAAATAATGTCAGTGCATTCCTGTATATGTATTAGACTGACCAGCTGGACGCACATTGGACAAGTGACTCAATTTGAGTACAGCCCTCCTCACTTACTGACATACTCGTTTACCGACAACTCAGAGTTACAACGGGCTCTCCAACAATTTGGTATTGTATGCCATACGAGAACTTAGGTCATGGAAATGGGCAGCACGGCGTCTCAGCATCAAGCATCTCAATCTCCTTCCTACAGCCACTCAGTCCACTATCTTTCAGTCTCCAAGATTACATATTTGTACAAATTTGTACTTTAGTGTGCACCCCATAGTACAAGATAGAGTTAGAAGTGCAGCAGCATTTGGAAGAGGAAAAACAAGAGAAAATGGAAGTACAAAAGAAATTCATTGTAACAGGGTTAATTGGTGTGTTCATCTGTGCGTTTACATTCTCTGCATCTCTTGTGGCAGCTTAAGAATTGATTAAACTCAGTAAACAAGGTATGTCGATGGTAATAATAATCATAAATAATGGCGTGCCCGTGTTTGCAATGTTTTTGCAGTGTTTATGCAGCAAGTAGCACCACTAAACAGTTGCGGGACGAGGGTAATTTGAAATTATGCTAGCCGAAATTAGTGCCGGATTAGTGATGGAAATGGATTATGATGGCCAACCTGTATGACTACTTTGTACTACTACCATTACTGCAACTACTACTACAACTAATAATAATAATAGTAATATTAAAATTATTAATTATAACATGTAATAATAATAAAATAAAAATTAAAAAATAATGAAATAAAATCAAATTAATAATAGCAATACAGTGGACCCCCGGATTACGTACTGCTCCAAACTCGAACAATTATGTAAGTGTATTTTTGTAAGTGCTTTTGTAAGTGTATTTTTGGGGGTCTAAAAGGACTAATCTAATTTACATTATTCCTTATGGGAACAAATTCGTTCGGTAGCGGCACTTGAACAGCATTCTGGAACAAAATAATGACGTAATCCGGGGTCCACTGTATTATTAACCCTTTGACTGTTTCGGACGTATATATATGCCCAAATTCTAGCGGCCTCAAATCAAGTAGGAGAAAGCTGGTAAGCCCACATGTGAGAGAATGGGTCTGTGTGGTCAGTGTGCGCAGTATAAAAAAATCCTGCAGCAAGCAGTACATAATGAGAAAAAAAAACTCCGACCGTGTTTTTGGATTAACCCTTTCAGGGTCCAAGGGGGGTCTCCGAAACTCGTTCTCAGGGTCCAAGAATTTAAAAAAAAAAAAAAATTCTTATGAAATGATAGAGAATCTTTTTCCGATCATAACGCACAAAAATTATGAAATTTGATCGAAAACTAACGGAATTATGCTTTCGCGAAGTTAGCGGCAGCCATGACACTTACGCATCGGCGATTTCGCCCACTTTGAGCCCTATTTTCGGCAAATTCCAATGTTTCAGGCAACTAAAATTATAGCTATTTCGCTAGAACTCCATTTCTTCTATCAATTGAGTACAAGAAACCGCATATTTACCTATTACAACTACCCAAAATAGTGGTCAGAAAATGGCAATTTGGCCAATTTCACACAAATTTCAAACGATGCCAATTTCAAAATAGGGTCCAGAATAAACAAGGCAGACATTCCTAGCACTAAAATAACGTCTTCTCTGTTCATTAGTCACGTTTCCAGGCCCCTCTTACATTACTTTTGCTTTTCATTTTGAATTTTTATTCTCACAAAAAAATAGAAGATTTACTGTTATGTATACAACTGCATCATTGTATAAATAATATTAGAGCACTTGTGCATGAATATTAGACTCACCAGTTGATGTGTATTGGACGCATGGTGTGATTTGTTTACTCTTGAACATCGTCAAAAATCGAAAATTTTCGCTACTTTGAGCTCAATTTCAATGTACTTGTCTTTGTCAAACCAATCAAAATCATCTCTATTTCTGTAATATATCTTCCAGTCTATCAAATGAGACCAAGAAAACGAGAATACATCAATAAATACCATACGTAAATAGACTGCAAAGTCGCTGTTTTAAACCAAAAACACAGAGTTTTTTTTTCCTCATTATGCACTGTGTGGTGCAGGAATTTTTTTATACTGTGCACACTGACCGCACAGACCCATTCTATCACATCTAGGCCTAACAGCCTGTTTCTGCTTGATTTGAGGGCGCTAGAATTTAGGCATACTAGTACGTCAATAACCCCAGGGCGTAAGCCGTACTAGTACGTCAATAACCCTGAAAGGGTTAAAACGCCGACTTTGAGGTGTATTTTCGTATAGTATTTATGGTTGTATTCTCTTTTTCATGGTCTCATTTGATAGAATGGAAAACATATTACAAGAATAGAGATGATTTTGATTAGTTTCATGATGTAACGATCTTGAAATTGAGCTCAAAGTAGAAATGTTCGATTTTTGCCAATGTTCAAACGTAAACAAATCACACCACGCGTAATACAAAACGTAGTCTAATATTCTTTCACAATGCACAGATATTGTTTATACAATTTTTACAATAATGCAATAGTACACATAACAATAAATCTTCTATTTTTTGTGTGAATAAAAAATCAAAATAGAAAGCAAGAGTAATGTAAGAGGGGCCTAAAGACGTGATTAATGAACAGATAGCATCTTATTTTAGTGCTAGGGATGTCTGCTTGTTTATTCTGGACCCTATTGAAAACTGACACTTATATTTTGCATGAAATTGGTAAATTGGGTGATTTCTTGTACTCAATCGATAGAACAAATGGAGTTCTAAAGAAATAGCTATGCGTTTGGTCGCCTGTCCCAATGGAATTTGCCGAAAATAGGGCTCAAAGTCGGCGAAATCGCCGATTCGTATATATCACTGACATCGCTAACTGCGAGAGCGTAATTCAAGTTGTCAATCAAATTTCATACTTTTGGTGTCATTACCATCGGGAAAGATTCTCTATCATTTCATAAGAAAAAATAATTTATTTTTTTTTCCAAAATTTTCCGACATAGAATGACAGTTTCAGAATGGGGCCTCCGACAGTCAAAGGGTTAATAATATCACCATGGGTCAGTAGACACACTGCAGTGGTTATGCCCTACTTCTTGCATCTCACCATGTTACTTCACCTTGTATTGTCAGCGTTAGCTTAATAAAGCTCCTGAAGAATAAAATATCTAATTAGTTATTCATGTTCCCTTTTATCTAACATCTGAACCTCTATTTTTATTTTTTACCACATTCGGCATCTCCCACCATGGTAGGGGGACCCTCCCCTCCAAAAAAGATTCGCCATCATTCATTCAATAACTGTCTTGCCTGATGTTTGTAGACATCACAGTTCAAATGACCCTTAGACCAATAACATACCCTATATTATAAGTTTCTGGGTACGACTGTTTTTTGGTTCCAGTCTCGGGTGCTTGCCTGGTCAACCAGGCTGTTGCTGTTGGTAGCCCGCAGCCCCACATATCCATCACAGCCTAGTTGATCTGGCACCTGGTAAAGATATTTGTCCAGTTTTCTCCTGCAGACTTCTATACTTGTTCCAGTTGTGTTTCTGATATCTTCTGGTAAGATGTTGAATAATCTGGGGCCACAAATGTTGATACAGTGTTCCTTTATTGTGCCCACCGCACCCCTGCTCCTCTCTGGGTTTATTTTGCACTTCCTTCCATATCTCTCACTCCATTATGTTGTTATGGCAGTGTGCAGATTTGAGACCTGGTCCTTGAGTACTTTCCATGTATATATTATCATGTATCTCTCTCTCTCCTCTACTCCAGTGAGTACATGTTCAAGACTTTAAGGCATTCCCAGTAATTTAAATGCTTTACTGGCTCAATGTGGGCTGTATACGATCTCTGTACAGTGGACCCGCCTAACGAACAAAATTCATTAAAGTAGCCTGCTCAAGTGCCATTACCGAACAATTTACTTCCTTAAGAAATAATGTCACGTAGGTTAGTCTATTTCAGACCCCCAAAAATACACTTCCACAAGCACTTACAATATTATACTTACATAATACAGTGGACCCCCGTCCACTGTATTTGCTCCAGCTCTGATATTCCTCTTGCCTTGAATGAGGACATCAGCACTGAGCAATATTCCAAATGAGGGAGCACTAGTGATTTGAAAAGTGTCACCATCACGTTATATTTGTATCCTTTTACCTTATTTCTGTTTTCCATCTGTACACTTCAATCATATTTCCTATAATTGTACAGCTTTCCAGGTTGAGAAAATTCAAAGCATTCAACGTGTCTTATTAGCAAAAGGTTTCTGATAAATGGGATCAACTTTGTCATCAATCTCTGTATATTTTCCAGTGCATTTATGTCCATTCTGTAACATAGCAACTAGAACTGAGCAACAATGTAAATGAGGCCTTACCAAGGATATATTAAGTTGAAGAAAAAGTTATACTCTATGCTAATGTTAAAGTGAATAACTTTAGGACTTCCATTATAACTTTTGATATGAAGCCAAGTGCAGTATTCTATTAGCTTTATTGTAAACACTTATGCACTGTTGTCTTGGATTTAAATTTCTACTAACCAGAACTCCTAAATGTTTTTTGCATTCAGTCTGAATAAGATCAACATTAAACTTGCGAGTACCGTAGTTAGTTTCTTTTCATATGATTATAACTTTACATTTGTCTGTATTAAACTGCATTTGCCACTTCTGTGACCACTGCATTAACCTATCCAGATCTTCCTGTAGCACTCTGGTGTGATCAGATTTTATCTGATGGCCTATATTAGTGTCATCAGCAAACTTACTTGTGTCGATATTCATTACCTTTAAAAACAAAGCTGGGTTCAATTCCCAGGTTCTGAGATTTAAAGGCAAGACCCCTTACACCTAGTGTCCCTAATCACCTAGTAGTAAATAGGTTCCTGCATGTTAGTCAAATGTTATGGATGGCACCCTGGGGGATAGGATTAAGTTTTGAAACTGACCAAGGTAGGATAAGTGCTTTTTCCTTGTAATATTAACACTGCAAAGAAAAAATGGTGCATAATCAATCAATTCAGTTTCACATAATCATCACTTGTACAAAACTGGATAACATTACATCTCTCATGTGAGAATCAGGGCATTTCGAGCAAGCTTAAACCCAACTCCACCTTGCAGGTCTATTAAAGATTCACCCACTAAGTGTATTTTTAAACATAATGGGAAAAGTAGTATAAACCCCAATGTGACCATGAACATATGTTAACATGGGAATCTCACACCAGCATGGTTGTGGCAAGCTGTAGCTCTGGCCCCTTCATAGCACAGGGGTTCGAACCCCCACTCCGTTCAGCTGTACGGTTCGTATTTCTAACGGCTATACCATAGCTGTTCATGTGATCACCATGTGATCTTTCGTTAGCCAATCATAAGCCTCCCTTTTTGAACGCCCGAGTGCCGGAACGACTAGCAGGCAGTTCCACCGAGGTAAGCAGTGCAGACGGACATAGGCCTAGGCTCTCAGCTCCCATATATCTAACGCCCAATTAAATGCTACCATGCCAAGCTCATCTTTAATATATTACCAAATCTACGCAAGAATCCCCACACAGCAGGATGTTTACAATCATGTTGGAATGATGTCACAAGACATTCATAAAAGCCTCAAAGGGACGTGAACTAGAGCTTGCCATGGCCATGAGATCATTTATGCTCACAGTGGTGCCCATGCAGTGTTTAACTACATAAATAAATTTAGATGGGCGATGGGTTGGCAGGATAAGCTTTTTGTTCGTATTTTTAACCCAGGGGAAAGCTTAGTAACCCAGGATAACCCAGTAGTCAGTGTGTCATTGAGGACTGTGGCTTGTTTCCATTGTGGTCCTTAATACTGTCCCCAGGATGCCACCAACACCAGTCAATTAACACCCAGGTACCTACTTACAGTGACAGCAGGTGTAAGGTAACTAACACCCAGGTACATACTTACTGCTAGGTGAACAGTAAGACAGCAGGTGTAAGGTAACTAACACCCAGGTACCTACTTACTGCTAGGTGAACAGTAAGACAGCAGGTGCAAAGTAACTAACACCCAGGTACCTACTTACTGCTAGATGAACAGCGCGACAGCAGGTGTAAGGTAACTAACACCCAGGTACCTACTTACTGCTAGGTGAATAGTAAGACAGCAGGTGCAAATTAACTAACATCCAGGTACCTACTTACTGTTAGATGAACAGCGAGACAGCAGGTGTAAGATAACTAACACCCAGGTACCTACTTACTGCTAGGTGAACAGCGAGACAGCAGGTATAAGGTAACATGCCCAACGTGTCACTGGTTAACTCCTGCTACATTAGGTCACCTGGAGGTAGGTACTTACCTCACCTCTACTCATGTATCAACTCTCAACAATTACCGTAAAATGGACGAGGCGCTCTGCTTCTTCTTTGTTTCTTTGTTGGGTTTATCAGCGCCACTGACGGCATAAACCTCCTCTTTAAATTCTTTCAAGTTTTCACAAACAGCAAATTCTTGGTGTTGTGGCTTATAGGGCTACTTACAGCGTACGCCGTAACGAACCCAGCCTTCAGGTGTCCGGAAAAGAAATGTTGGTACGTATTATAAGTCCCCAATGCGCTCAGACTCCAACAAGAAGGCGCAGGTACAGGCCATGATCTCCTGACGGTCTGGAGGGTCAAACTCCTTGCAGTGTAGTAGGAGAGGTAGGGTCAAAAACAACACCCTGAATGTCAGCAAGGCTGTACGGAGTGTTGCAATGTGGTACCTGGGGCACCACGGCTGAAGTGTTCCACTGTCTCAGAGCTGGAAAAACTGCAGAACGAAGCAATGAGGATCATTTTAGTATGCCCTAATACTGCCAAAATTTTAAATATTCAGAAAGAACTTGATATTCCAAGCATCAGAGATCGTGTTACTGAAAGAAATATCCTAATTGGGGTTAATATGCTCAGGAAAGCCCATTCAAACCCCTGCACAGAAGCCCTCCAAACTTTCCTCAGCACTGGTGAACATCCCTCCAGATGGATCGAAAAAAACTAGAACCGACCTCCGCATGAATCAGATACATGATCTATGTCAAGGGGACTTCTGCGCCAGCCTTCGTCGGGTGTGGACGTCTCTCTCTCGCCTGAGTATCAGTGACAAATTTCCCCTGTACTCTCTGGAACGCTTGTCCTCATCTATTTTGCCCGCCGGGCACTCGGCTTACTTTTAGCCAGCTCCATTTTTTTCCGCTCTGCGGATAATTATTTAACGGTCTTTGGTGGGAAGCCGGTTACTGTACTCAGGTGGGGATGTGGGGGGGTATAGAAACTTGTTTGGGACTGCCTCCTTGTAAGCTGCACTTAGAGCAAGCACTGTTGACACCGACACTGAGAAACTTCTCTCAGACTTACAAGTGGCTATGGTACAAATTTCTAGCTAATTGCAGTAAGGGGAATCCCACACTGCCTTCACAATACTGGAAGGGGGTTTACTTACTTGAAAAAAAGGTGACTATGGGTGTCCTGATCTTCCTTATCTATGACCCCCTCCTAACACCATGTGCAGTGGGGAAACTTTGTCTGCAAAAGATGGTGTAATTAGTGTCCTGCCTGCACCTCAGAGTTCCCTGGTTCCTAGGATATCCCTTGAGCAATATATGCAGTAAGTAACACTAGCTTCCAGACTTGAACTTAAGAGACGACGCTGGTACATACCAACACAAAGTCGTCCGTCCGCTTAAGACCCACAGATAACTCACTAACGTTTCCCCCAGAAAACTGGCCAGATACTGAGAGAAAGAAAGCCTAGTCTTACTGTAATGGGTCTGGATGGAGGGAGATTTCCAAGGTACTTCGGGATCTCCTCCAGGGCCCCAGGACAGATGTTGGGTCACGTGGGGGGTACTGCTTGATCACAGCACGTCTGCTTCGGTCAAAGTCTTGTCTGGTAAGAAGGAACTGGTGCTCTTACCCGCTTAGATTCAAGTGTAGAGCTGCCAGTTCTCGTTAGCTAACATAATCTAATGCTTGCCTATTCAGGCCTATAACTACCTATATTAGGGTGCTAGAGCTACAGTATTGATATCTAACGTTGCCTTAATAATCCTACTATTAGTTTCTAACTGTACAAACTTGCCTAGGTGTTCCTAGGTGAATAAATCTATCAATTAAAATGTACACAATCGTTACCTTTGTTAGCTCGAATGTGTGTATGTTTTGGTTGGGTGTGTGGGTTCCTGAACTCCGAGGGCCGATCCACGGTATGTTTAAGGCTCCTAACGGCTCACTTACCCTGTGGAACTTTTAGTGACTAAAAAAGTTTCCACATCCTCCCAATGACGAAGGTAGACGATAAGTCTACATCAAGTTCACCTTCCGCAAGCCCTTACGGTGGGCCCTGGACACGAGTGCTGTCCGGCCACTCTCGTCGAGCAGACTCTGGTTTAACTCCAACTGTCCAGTTTCCACCGTGTGGATCGCTGGGGGTGTAAACTTATGGGTTCCGGTGATCTTAACACCCTTCCCTTTAACTTTAATGTCTTTCACATGTCTAGCCTTGTCTGAGCAGCTTCGTACTTTCCCACCCAGTGGCCCATGTACCCTGGTAGCCCTTCTTCCCACTGATACGAGGTTCCCTGGGTTTAATGACAATCTATCTCCCTCTTTAGGTACCCCATAAAAGCGTCTCCCCAAGGTGGCTAAGTGTTCGTCACTTCCTACTTGGTTTGGCTTACCCGGCGGTTCGTCGTGTACACTAACATTCATTATCACTACTCCCCCAGCTATCGTGGTGTGAGCTTCCCCCTCTCTGGCGTTGCAGGGAACTCATGAGGAATTCTGCCACCGATGATATATCCTACTGGGGATCTGTATAAACCAATTCCTTCCTTAACAGTCCGTCGTGTGGACAGGAAGTCATCTAGATAGTTGGCTCCCACCAGGATACCTACATTTCTGACTGTGTCAGTGGTAATTTCCTGGTCTGCCAGCTTCACACCAAGGTCTTTCTTGGTTGCCGCTGCAAGACCTCTGGTCGTAATAGCCGCAGGTAACGTCTTTACTACCAAAGCTGTAATATTTCTGCGATGTCCACCCAGTTTAACAGTGACATCCACAACATCATAAGACTTGGGTGGGCCCTGACTTATAGCACCTCCCAATGTCGCATTAACTTTGTCGGTGGCCTTCAACTTTAACCTAGCCACCAACTTCTCTGTTATCATGGACACTTGTGCCCCCCCGAGTCGAAGAATAATCGGGTTGTTTCGGTTCTGTTCCCGCTCACAACCCCTGCCATGACTGTAGGTAGGGCAGCAGCTCTGTGCTTCTCACTCAGATTAGAGACTTTGCCCACACTAATCACGCTGGCTACCACTTCAGGCTCGGACTCGCTTTCTATCTCTACTGGAGAAACGTCCCTGCTAGCCTGGGGTTCCCTTAAATTATTGGGACATAGTGCAGTATGGTGCATACCTTTCCGGCAATTATAGCACTCTGAAAGATGTGACTGGCAATCTTCTGCCTCATGTCTCCCACAACACCTTAAGCATAGCTGCAACTCCTTTAGTCTCTGCCGCCTACTGCTCAGTGTTGCATACCGAGAGCAACTCGTGCTAGTGTGTTCTCCTTCGCAGAACACACATATTCTGGTACGAGTGTCTCTGAGGGTCTGCTTAGAGGTCCTTGTCTTAGACACTTCTTTGCCATAGTACACCCCAACGTTAGTGTTATGAGCTTTAAATTGATCTCCCGAGTTTTCGGAGCGGTCAAACGATTTCACCCTGGAGGGTGGTCTCTCCCCCTGACCTATACTCAGGTGAGTCACGATATCACTCAACCCCTCAACAATCTGTTGTACTGTGAACCGGTTAGTCCTATACTTCTAATGTAACTCATGTACTGTAATGCTAGCTAGTTTCCTCTGAATCGTCTGACTGACCATCCATTCCGCGTTACCCCAATCATATAGATCTTTGAGACTATTTGTCAAACTCATAACTTGGATTTGGAACTTCTCTAAGCTCTGACGGTCATGACGGCAAACCTCAAGATCGGACAATCGATAAAATATAGCTATCATTATCTCCTCTGTGTTGCCATACGCATTCTTTAGTTGATCCTTGGCATGTTGATAATTAATATCCGTGGTTTGGTAATGACGGATCAGGTCCAGGGCTTTACCCTTGAGCTGTGAACGCAAATACTGTAATTTGATGGCATCTGACAAATCATCCCTGTCATCTATCTGTGATTTAAACTGATCCCAGAAAGCAATGTACTCTGTCAAGGTTCCATCAAACAATGGTAAATTCAATGTAGGCAATCTGGGTAACACTCTAGGGGGACTGTGGTGGCCTGCGTGCCTTGTACTATTATTTGTTGCCCTTGCTGCATCAGCCTTCAATGTTTTCATTAACTGTTTGCAGAGTTTCATCTCCGCTTTACATTGAGCCTCATGCTCGTCGTAGTCCTCCTGAATTTCCTGTACAATATCCTCTGACTCCTCTGCTGCAAGGGCTCCTGCCTCATACTCTTTGTAGGTTGTCTCAAAGTCTGCTAGCTTTTCCTCTAAAAGCTTTAAGCACTTCTCCAGATCTTCATGATCTACATCTGCATCTTGTCTGTTATCTTGACTCTCCTTACACGCCTTGACTACGCGTCTCCTGTGTGCACTCATAGACCGCTTTAGCTGACTTAGAGATGGGGCAGGTACTCTCTGATTCTCCCTCGTCATTGTTGTGGTTTAGTTAAGAGCGTGTCACTAATTGTACTTTAATTAGCCCACCCCACAGTGCGATACTGTATTAGGTGAGAATAAGTGAGACCCAAAGCTCCTCAACAAGCTTGACGACTTTACTTATATATATTGACTTAACTCAGAAAGAATGTACACTGGAAGCCCTCAAACCCAACTAAAATGTATCTTGTTGTTATGAAAGCTTAACCTAGCAACTCCCTGTACACCTCAGTAAATAATTACAGGACTGAGTGTGGAAAATATTGGTATTTTCCGAAAGTTGTAATTTATAAACTTTCCAATATGAACAGATATCCTTAGTGTACCGCTGGTACATGGGGTATGTAATAGAGAACCATCATACCAGCGGGGAGGAAGCGGGAAGAGGCTGGGCAGGGAGGAGGTAGAGGGGACGAGAGTGAACAGCGAGCCTAGCGACCCGAGATCAGGTGGTGAAATGGCCTGTCGAATTTGGAGACTCCGCCCACCAAATCGGATTTAATTACCTTCTTTCGTAATGTGGAGGAATATCCAGTGACGGGGAATATCAAGTGGGACAACGGTCCAGGAGGTCCAGTAATCGGACAATAATTGTGAAATAAGGTGCCGCCGCGAGTGACGCGGCCATAGGCCTATTTGAACTGGAGTGAAATGACCATACGGCAGGATAAAGTCGTAACCCTGATGCTGGGGAGTTCATCTTAGAAGAGACTGAAATATATTCGATGAACTTTGGGAAATGGTGAATATAGTGAAACCGAGTTGTAAATAATCAGGGGTTGATTGTACCGGGCGAGGCTAGCTTGGGTACGCCATACCCCGACCGCCATATTGGACGCGGTTGAAATGAACTAACATATCGCAAGTTATCTACTCGAAATTCAAGTATCGAGACTGTGAATGTGTATAAACTAGTGGGGCATTAAGCCGGGATATACGTAATATGTAAAGTTATACGTATAAACAGTACAAAAGGTCGGATTAGTGAGAGGATCTGATTCGCTACCCCGACCAACCACATGTTAACTAACGCTTGGTCTCGTGGGCGATAAGAGTGCACGGAAATTAACCTTCCTTGACTCGACGGACAGTTAATACCATCGCGATCGAATCAGATCGCAGGAGGACGTCAACAACGGAACGACTCCCTCATCTAAAGCTAAGTACTCTGCTTGCGGAATTTGTTATTGGCCAATGATATTGTTACGCACAGTAGATGTACTTTAGCTAGGATCAACGATCTACATACACCGCTATGATGCTGTTAATTAGGTGAGTGTTGGTCATGTTAATTTAACTGTGTGTTCTCTACCTCTTCTCCTGATTGATCAGTTGTTTAATAACCAATACAGTCCACTTAAATTTAACATAACATAATATAATAAATGATCTTCTCAGATTTATTTATACTGGTCCAGAGTGCAGTGGGCTAACGAGAATATTGAAGGTACC
>WNWK01026544.1:0-27254 GCA_009830355.1 Cherax destructor | reverse complement strand
TGGACTGAAGAAGCCACTGGCTGGCGAAATATTTCAGAATAAAAATACCTAGATATTGAAAAAGTATCTCAATTATCAACTTGTCGCTTTTCTAAGCCATTTATTCATATACTGTCGTGAGTTCCAGGCTTTGAAACTGTACGAGAGGAGTCTCTTGACTCATTGTAGGATGGGGAATTGGCGTCTCTTACCAGTGCCACCTCCACGTCTCCCGGGAGGATGAGGTTCATTAATAATAATAATAATAATAATAATTTTTATTTCAATGCATGTTACAAGTGTACATTGTTATTGGTAGTTACAATTATAAAACTGTAATGCAGGGAGAGCCACTGGCATGCCTTGGCATTAGGGGCAGCTAATGTTGTGGTACCTCCCTTATCTATAACATTTTTACTGGGTATATTTAATTTTATCTGGACAGTGGGTTGTTTTTCTTGGTGGCAATCTATGGTTCTGTCTATTCCAGAGCCATGCCAGGACTCCAGTGAAGCTGTTAACTATGACCTTATCTCTCTCGACAAGCTGCATCTGTAAGTTGTCAGAGATGGTGAATGTTCATCTCATCTGGCATTTAGAGATGAAAGGCTGTATCTCTTTGGTGCAGTTTGGCTTCACAAATTCCAGTCAGTGATGTGGCCCTTACCTAGAGGGTGTTCAGGGGCGCCCCCATGGTCCGGTCCATGATCTGGGCCTGATCAACCAGGCTGTTACTGTCGGCTGCACTTAAACTGACGTACGTACAAACCAAAGCCCAGCTGGTCAGGTACTGACTTTAATTAAGTGCCTGTCCAGCTCCCTCTTGAAGATAGCTGACTGATGATAACCAAGCACCTTCATACAATGGTGATCCTTTAAAACCTGGAGAAAGCCTAAGACACAAAGTGGAGGTTTTGCATTCTTTGTCATCTCCAGACTGGGACTACAGGGTCCAACCAGTTTCTCCACCATGTTCGTGTCCCGTAGCACAATTGCTAGCGCACTCAGCTCACACTGAGGTCTGGGGGTCGATCCCAAGTACGGGTGGAAACATTAGGACGTGTTTCCTTTAGACACCTGCTGTCCATGTTCACCTAGCATGGTGTGGGTTGCATCCTGAGACAAAATTGACCTAATTTTCCTGAAATGCTCTACATAAGAAGGCCACGGTGCCCTGTGGCCTGGTGGCTAAAGCTCTCGCTTTACACGGCAAGTGTCCGGGTTCGATTCCCAGCGAGGGTAGAAACATTGAGCGTGTTTCCTTACACCAGTTGTCTATGTTCCCGATCAGTAAAATGGGTACCTGGGTGTTAGTCGACTGGTGTGGATCATATCCTGGGACAAAACTGACCTAAATTGTGGGAAATGCTCAGCATAACCAGGGACTTTCTAAATAATATACATAATACGTCATTGAGGCCAGCGTTCCTCACGTAGTTCTACGTCATGAGCTCAGTTCACTCTGATAAGCTTTGAGTGGTAAATTTTGGCCTAGATATAAGAGAGTGGGTCTGTGCAGTGAGTGTGCACAGTATAAAAAATCTTGCCCTGTGGGATGCATGATTGGAAACACAAAACTGATCTCGTTTTTGGTTTAAAAGAACAACTCTGAGGTGTTTCCTAGAATTTTTACGGTTTTATTGGCTGTTTCTTGATACCATTTGATAAAATGTATACATGCATTACTGAAATAAAGATAATATTTATTGGTTTCTGAGCCAGAAGTAGTATGAAATTGAGCTCAAAGTAGCGGGTAAGAATCCCCTACACTCCCTGGTCTGTTTTATGGGTTTTATTAGGGTTGATTAAATTATTGCGACACTGTAAACCATGACCATTCATTCCTGGTTGCATTTTATTATCTGAGAGATGGTAAATCTTCTGTTTTTGTGTAATGAATTCAAAATGTGGATGTTATTAATGAACAGAGGAAATGTTTTTGTTCCAGGAATGTCTTCATTATTTATTTTGGACTCTGTTTTTAAATTGGTATTTATTTTTAATTTTGTGTAAAATTAACCAAATTATCGACTTCTAGGGTACTTTTAATAGTTGAATGAGTATTTTTTTGTATTCAAACAATAGAACGGAGAGCATACTAGCGACATAGATAAGAATTTGGTTGAATGGAACAATGTAATTGGCTTAAAAAAGGACTCAAAGTAAGCGAAATCTCAGATATGTAAATTGTGCCCAGACAGCTAACTTTGTGCCTGTGTAATTCCATACATTTTCCATCAAAATTCGTACATTTAGTGTCATTACCTTAAAAGATTCTTGACTATTTCAGAAGAGTTTTTTTTAAAAGTAGACAGTGAGAGCAGTATAAATTTTGGGGGTCTGGACAGTGAAAGGGTTAATGGGATTTAAAGCCTATTGGCTTCACTAGGGTTATTAAGGCTACATATAACCTTTTCACCAGCAGTATACAGTGGAACCCCGGAAATTGAACACCTCAGCAATCGAACAAATAAAAAATCGAACACTTTTTTTTTAACAATTTTTGTCCCGCTAATCGAACACGTCCCGCCAATCGAACAAGTGCGTACCAGACCTGTCCGGCCAGGCGCTTACGCGCCTTGCCGCTCAAGCGCCGTGAGCCAGTCTAACGTTGTTTACTCTTGAGTGAACATTACCCTGCACGCTCATCCAAACATTTCAAAATTAATTAATTGTGTTTAGAGCTTGTTCATTAAGTGCGACTGTGAAATAAGCTACCATGGGTCCCAAGAAAGTTTCTAGTGGTACCCCTGTGGTGAAGAAAGTGAGAAACACCATAGACATGAAGAAGGAAATAATACAAAAATACGAGAGTGGTGTGCGAATTTCTGAGCTTGCCAGGATATATGGCAAAAACAGGTCAACTATTGCTTCTGTCCTGGCTAAGAAGGAACAAATCAAGGAAGCTGATGTTGCAAAAGGTGTTAATATGCTAGCCAAAAATAGACCACAAATAGTCGAAGAGGTTGAGAAGTTGTTGCTGGTGTGGATCAAGGATAAAGAGTTAGCGGGTGATAGTGTGTCGGAGACAGTCATTTGTGAAAAGGCAAGGAAGTTGCATGCCGATCTTGTAAAGAAAATGCCTGCAACCAGTGCTGATTGTAGTGTTAGTGATTTTAAAGCCAGCAGAGGCTGGTTTGACAGATTTAAGAAGCATAGTGGCATACACAATGTGGTAAGGCATGGTGAGGCTGCCAGTTCAGACAAACGTGTGGCTGAAAAATTCATAAACGAGTTTCAGGACTACATAAAGACTGAAAATTTGAAACCCGAACAAGTGTTCATTTGTGATGAAACAGGCCTGTTTTGGAAGAAAATGCCCAACAGAACCTACATTACTCAGGAGGAAAAGGCACTACCAGGACACAAGCTTATGAAAGACAGGCTAACTCTCTTGTTTTGTGCAAATGCTACTGGGGATTTTAAAGTGAAGCCTTTATCACTCAGAAAATCCAGAGTGTTCAAGAAACACAATGTCGTCAAAAAAAAATTGTGTGTCTTGTGGAGAGCTAGTCAGAATGCATGGGTCACAAGGGAACTTTTCAGTGATTGGATCCATGAAGTGTTTGGCCCCAGTGTGAGAAAATACCTACAGGAAAAGGATTTGGGCCCCAAGTGCCTCCTGTTACTGGATAATGCTCCTGCACATCCTCAAAACTTGGAAGACCTACTGTATGAGGACTTCAGTTTTATAAAAGTGAAGTTCTTGCCTCCTAACACCACTCCTCTCCTCCAGCCCATGGACCAGCAGGTCATTTCCAACTTCAAAAAACTCTACATGAAAGCAGTGTTTGAAAAGTGCTTTGAAGTGACCTCGGACACTGAATTGACCCTTAGAGAGTTCTGGAAGAATCACTTCAATATCTACAACTGCATAGACCTTATAGGTAAGGCTTGGAATGCAGTGACTTCCAGGACTTTGAACTCTGCTTGGAGACGATTGTGGCCAGGTTGTGTCCAACAGAGGGATTTTGAAGGGTTTGAGGCTGACCTTTACCTTGACCCTGTTGACCCTGTGCCTGTTGTGGAAGGTATTGTGGCATTGGGCAAATCCCTGGGTTTGGAGGTGAGTGGTGAGGATGTGGAAGTGTTGGTGCAGGACCACAGGGTAGAGCTAACAACTGAAGAGCTGCAACAGCTGGAACTGGAACAGCATCAGACCAGAGTTGAGGCTATTGATTTACAGGAGGAGGAAGGAGGACTGGTTGAGGTGCCTTCTTCAGAGATTAAGGAGATTTATTTGAAGTGGAACGATGTTCAAAGGTTTGTTGAGAAATACCACCCTGACCAAGCTCAAACAAGCCATATCAGCAACATGTTCAGTGACAAAGCAATGTCCCACTTCAGGAACATGTTGAAGAGGCGCCAGAAACAGAGGACTTTGGACAGTTATTTTGTACGACAGGGGTCCAGTGACTCTTTAGCTGGTCCTTGTGGGATTAAAAGACAAACAAGGGAAGTAACCCCAGATAGGGCTTTGATACCTGAAGTTCTTTTGGAGGGGGATTCCCCTTCCAAACACTAAGCCCTCCCTCCCTCCCTCCTCCCTATCTTCCATATGCCATCAACAATCTTCAATAAAGGTAAGTAAATATGTTATTTTATTTGTTTAAATATTTAAATAGTACTGTACATGCATTTATTTAATAATTAATCTCATTAAAAAAATTTTTTTATATATTTTTGGATTTCTGGAATGGATTAATTGTATTTCCATTATTTCTTATGGGAAATATTGATTCAGTTTTCGAAAATTTCGAATTTAGAACAAGCTCCTGGAACGGATTATGTTCGATTTTCGGGGTTCCACTGTACTTTTCATTAAGGCTACACATAACCTATTCACCATCAGTAAAGAATACCTTTTTTTAATCCCTAAAATAAAGGACACTCAGCATATACACACTGGGAGATATGCACCTCTTGGTGTATGGTGGCCTGTGGCCTGGTGGCAAAAGCTCTCGCTTCACACGGTGAGGGTTCGATTCCCGGCAAAGGGTGGAAACATTGGGCATGTTTCTTTACACCGGTTGTCCCTGTTCACCCATCAGTAAAAATGGGTACCTGGGTGTTAGTGGACTGGTGTGGGTCACATCCTGGGACAAAATTGACCTAATTTACCCGAAATGCTCTGCATAACAAGCTGCTATCTATACAGTAGTATGTTATTGATGTCAGCTATGGTCTGTATACGTACCTTGTACATGTAGAAATAAAGATTATATTATTTTATACCTTATCCATATGTGCAGGAGATACCAGCCTCAACTGTATATATTCAAAGGGTGTATTTACCATTAATTTGGTATTACATTAGAGTACAGTGGACCCCTGGTTTACGTACTGCTCCAAACTCGAACAATTATGTAAGTGTATTTTTGTAAGTGCTTTTGTAAGTGTATTTTTGGGGTCTAAAAGGACTAATCTAATTTACATTATTCCTTATGGGAACAAATTCGTTTGGTAAGGGCATTTGAAAGGCATTCTGGAACGAATTAATTACGTAAATTGGGGGTCCACTGTATTAGGAATGATAATGGGTAATAAAACAAAAATAAACATGTAAATGTCCTTCACAATAAGCTTTTATGTGAATGTCCAACATTACAATGACATCTTGGGGACGGCGAACAGCAGTGGTTTCACACAATTTTTGATTTTAATTACAAAATCATATGCATGTAATTGTCCTCGTTTGATATCCTCCCCGATTCATATACTGCACTACGACTCAAACATTTAAATACTACGACAGACAGTAGAAGTTGTATAAATAGTATGTCAAGGCTAAATATAAAAGTGAGGCCACTCCTCTAGTCACACATTATAACTTTAATCTATAATTACATATGACTTAAATGATACATAAGACTATCAAGCAGTGGCCTCAGTCATATAGAAACATCGTCAGCAGTTTTACACTGTACAGCTTACCTTTATATAAGGTTACACTGATGTGTAGATATTTTCATCCACACATTTATGAGGTGTACAAAATGGAATAAAGAATACATTGGTGTCGTGGTTCTTGCCCTCTGACTCGAAGGTTACTAAGGTGGATTATTTCTGAACAGAGCAACACTGGAGAGCAAATAGTTTGTGGAGTCCTTCCTAACAATGTTTGTCCAATTTTAAAAACTATAAATGTTAGCAACTGACCTACGTGGAATATTGTAACTGCTCATATCAAAAATGAATCTGTACAATCACCAAATGCATATAAATTACTATTAATACTTCTCATACTAAAGCAGACTTCAGCAACTCTGTAATTATCATTTTATCCTGATGGAAAGTTTCAATGTCTTCCATCTTCACCCTACACGCTAATCGCTTTTTACATCTTTATCATCACAAAAAGCATTTCTCAATCTGTTTCTGCTACTTTAACTATAAGTGTGTGTTAGATCAGAGTAAGTTGAGACAAGGGAATTTCAGGATTTGAATCACTGTTGGAGCATGAATCAGGTAACATCTATAAAGGGATTCAGGGAAATAAAATATCCAAATTTGAGTTCTGGAGGTGATAAGTATAGTGTTTGCACTCTGAAGGAGGTGGGGATGTTGCATTTCATTGAATCATTGGGACTGTGATGTTGAAGCTCTTGCGGAAAGACAGCAACGAAATTAATGATGACTGTTTCCCTTCATTGTATCCTGCTGCCTTAGTTGGAAATGAATGACGTTTCAAAAAAATCTACACATTGTTAGGTACTCTATAAAATAGTTGTCCTCAACTTTCCTACACATTTGGGCCACATTTGATGGTCTAACGTGTGATGAGAGCCGCATGGTTTTGTTCACACTGCAGTGTGGAACCTACATAAAAGTGAATTCATAATTTCATTTGAGGGGCCACATTAATTTCCTAGAAGTGCCCCATGCGGCCCATGGGCCTCAGGTTGGGGACCCCTGCTCTAAGAGGTAAAAAACAGTACCTATTTACCTAAGTTTGTCTCCATCGTTCTGTCTGCTCTCCCTGTGGCTGTTGAGCAACACCTTCATACATGAACTAGTAGAAATCACAGATTACAAAATGACTGGCAAATATCATCCCTGTTGCTGAAAATGCATGGTGACACAAGCAGTGATTAGTATATTGAGTCAATAAAAGTCATTTTCACATTGCAAATGACAGTTAAATCATCTTTAATGCAATTTCACTTCAGTTTTTCAATTTTGTGATTGTGTCGCACTCATTATTATACTGACAAGTGAGAAAGAGTGCATAAATGAATGCCAGAAATTATCTTCTTAAATGATTTATGGTGACACCATTCACTCATACCACTCGTTAACAAGAATTACAAGTAAATTAATGTGAGTAAATCAAACATAATGATATACCAGGTACTTAAACTTTCCCATACCTTGGGTAAATCTTGGAATGAAATGTACCAGTAAAATCTCTCTGTCAGAATAATGCTATACTTACAGTACTTAGGAATTTCAAAATAAGTCAGAAAATAAATATTTAAAATATTTCATGATTTACAAAATCATGAACTATTTTAACAAGAAAAAAATTTGATTTGAATGTAAATTTCAGAAGAATCAATTTTCCTAAACAAGAGAAAGCAGCACTTTTTACAATTTGGTTTCAGAATTTTATGTAATTCAGATTTACTTAAAAAAATTTATATACAGTACTGTATTTTAAAATAATTCTATTTAATACTTTTATTAAAATTCCCAGTTTTCTGTATTTCATCGTATTACATATACATATTCTGTATGAGAGATAGTGGAGATCCCCAACAGACAAACACGTTACTGTGTTCCAACTTACAAATTAATTGTTCTGTAACCCAGAACTTATTTTCCCATAAGAAATATCAATGCGAATGATGGTTATGTTTCTGCACATGTTCAGAGCAGCATTTGCAAAAATTTAGTTAATTTTGAAGTGCTCCATTTGTAAGTTTTTGTAGCAGGTGGCATCACAAAAAATAGTATACAATACAGACGAGTTAATGAATTAGACATATGTGAAATACTTGGGTATCTTCAAATGAAGACGTGGCACTAACCAGTGGCTTTATCAGTTCAGTTCATTACTGTCTTTGCATATTATATATATATTTAATTGATAAAGCCACAAGTTAGAAAAACATCTTCATCTAAACATAAAAGATGTACTTTATCAAACTATTATTTCCTTCAGTATTACAAAAAATCCACTTAATTAACTTATTACATTGTAAAAGGAAATTATAGGAATTATATTGATTCCATATGACTTATCACCTTTTTAAAGTCACTTTAACATTGCACATCTACATTATTATATAAACATTATTATCACTACCAATTATTACATTTAAATCAGACCTGGAGGATATTCCAGGGGTCAATGCCCTTGTGGCCTGGTCCATGACCAGGCTATGCGGTGGATTAGGACCTCATCAACCAGGCTTTTACTGCTGGCCACATACAGACTGACATATGAACCACAGCCTGGCTGGTCAGGTACTGACTTGAAGTGTCTCCCTCTTGAAGACAGCCAGGATCTATTGGCTATCCCCCTTATCAAAATTATCAACACCCAGGCATTGCACACATGTCTAATTCATCATCATAACTCTGGTGTTCATAATTTGGGGTCCCTGTATATTACTGTATCAAACTATTTTACCACATTTGTGTTTTTCATACAATGAAATAACAGTGGACCCCCAGATTTGGTACTGCTCCCAACTCGAACAATTATGTAAGTGTATTTTTGAAAGTGCTTTTGTAAGTTATTTTTGGGGGTCTGAAATGGACTAATCTAATTTACATTCGTCCTTATGGAAACAAATTCGTTCGGTAACGGCACTCAAACAGCCTTCTGAAAAGAATTTTTGACAAAATCCGGGGGTCCATTGTACAATGTTCATCAGATATGAAACAAGTTTATTGAAGCTTCCACACCAAACACATGAGCTAGAAATTAGACAAAGTGTGATATAACTACGACAGAGTTAATGCAGCTTTGTGATAGACAGAAAATAGAAATTGTCATCCATTTTTATATAGTATACTGTAGATGTCTTAACTGTAGTGACTGATGCTTGATTTTAATGATGCAGGTAATATGTATGATGATCCTGATTATAACCTAAATAATCCAAGACGACCAAAATAATGACCAGAGTAACCTAGGATGACCAGATAATGGCTAGATTAACCCAGTATCACCTAGGTAATGGCTAGAGTAACCCAGGATAACCCAGGTAATGGCTAGAGTAACCCAGGATAACCCAGGTAATGGCTAGAGTAACCCAGGATAACCCAGGTAATGGCTAGAGTAACCCAGGATAACCCAGGTAATGGCTAGAGTAACCCAGGATAACCCAGGTAATGGCTAGAGTAACCCAGGATAACCCAGGTAATGGCTAGAGTAACCCAGGATAACCCAGGTAATGGCTAGAGTACCACTAACCCAATGACATGACATGACCACTAACATAATCTATGGTGATCTGATGTAAGTTATGATTGTGTATAAATCCTGTGCAAGCACTTGTGCAATGTAGGAACACATTGGAGACCTCCTGAATTGTATAATATTCATAATACAAGAAGTCTTCCAATTACAAACATGTTGGGGACCTGTATTGTATATAATAATGATATCCTGTACACAATATATGACGTGCTGTTGGAGTGTGAGCAAGGTAACATTTATGAAGGGATTCAGGGAAACCAGCAGGCCGGACTTGAGTCTCGGAGATGGGAAGTACAGTGTCTGCACTCTGAAGGAGGGGTGTTAATGTTGCAGTTTTATAACTGTAGTGTAAGCGCACCTCTGGCAAGACAGTGATGGAGTGAATGATGGTGAAAGTTTTTCTTTTTCGGGCCACCCTACCTTGATGGGAGAAGGCCGATGTGTTAATAATAAAAAAATACACAATACAGAAGATTCTCAACATGTTTGTAAGTAGAGGACTTACTGTATTCTAAATTATATTTTATGGCTGGTGTAAAAGCACATACAGTATGCACACAATCTGTATATATATGTGTGTGTGTCATGCTTAGTAGCCAGAACTGCAAACTTGGCTTATTTGGAAATTGATGTTTTTCTAAATACAGTGGTACCTCGGGATATGAACAGCTTAAAATTTGAACAGTTATGTAAGTGCTTTTGTAAGTTTATTTTTGGGGGTCTGAAATGGATCAATCTAATTTACATTATTCCTTATGGGAAGAAATTTATTCGGTATCGGCACTCGAACAGCCTTCTGGAATGAATTAAGTTTGTATCATGAGGTACCACTGTAGGTTATACCTCTGATATACCTTCGATGAGTTCCAAGAGTTTTTCCTACTCCGAGCCTTGGGCCAGGCTCGTTTGGTGCTGCGTGAATAATAATAATATAGTAATATTAATAATAGTAATTTTCAATAAAATACATATGATACAAAAGTGTCATACGTGGAAAAGACCATTGTTATCCAAAGTATTTCAGGTTATAACTGTTAAGAACAGTCAGAGCAGTACAAAATTTGTTATAATTTATAGCAATCAGAGCTGAATGATCATTTCAGGTTATTACTTTTAATGTGAGTATAATAACTAATATTAGATGATCGTAACTAAAGTTTAGACTGATCTTAGATAAGCTAGGTAGAACTGAGCTATATTATGTAAAATGCAACTATAATGTTAAGATAAGTTATAGTATAAAAAAAAAAAAAGTTGCAGATCTGTTACTTTGTTAATTCTCAATCAAACCACAAAGAAAAAAAGGAAAAACCAATTATTATTATTATTATTTTTTGTTTTTTGCCTTTTCCCATTCTGGATTAAAAGTCATTTCTTGCACTCTGAAGGAGGGGTGGGGATATTTGAAGTTTGGAGGGGCATCTCAACTGTAGTATAGGTGAACCTCTAGCAAAACAGTGATAATGTGAGTGATGGTGAAAGTGTGTCTTCTTTTTTTTGGGTCACGCTACCTTGGTGGAAGATGGCCACTTATTTGACCACATCTGCACCCTATTAGTCTTCATGAAGTGTATCACTGTCTGTTCCCATTCTTATTTCTCTCATTAGTTTTATATCGTCATCAAATATTGGCCCATAGAGCTTGAATCCCTCTGATAGGTTATTCATGTTTATTAGAAACAGTAGCAGTCCTAGTACTGATCCTTATGGGGCCCTACTAGTTGTTCTCTTCCATTGCGATCACTTATCCCTTATTGTTACTCTCTGCCTTCTGTTATTTAGGTACTCCCTGACAAACTGGAGCACTCTGCCTTTTAACACCTACACCATTCCTCTAATTTCTGGTGTGGTACTGTATCAAAAGGTAAGCTAAGATTTGTTTGGATTTTTACCCAGGGAAGGGTTAGCCACCCAGGATAATCCAAGGAAGTCAGTGTGTCATCAGGGACTGTCTGTCTCGACTCACAAAATCGTAACGACACGATTGCAAACAAACCATACCACAGGCAGGGATAGAACCCGCGGTCAGAGTTTTAGCCCAGTGGCTAACGTGTCAGTCTGGAGTTTTATGACTCTGACCACAGGTTCTATCCCCGCCCATGGTATAGTTTCGACTGTCTGTCTTATTTCCATTGTGGTCCTTCAGTCTTGTCCCCCAGGATGCCACCCACACCAGTCCACTGACACCCAGGTACCTACTTACTGCTAGGTGAATAGGTATAGCAGGTGTGAGGAAACACACTTAATGTTTCCACTCAGCCGTGGATTGAGCCACAGGCAGTGTGTGAGGCGAGTGTTTTGCCTACCAAGCAGGCTTGCAGGGGTTGAATCTTTCTTAATTTGTGTGTTTGTGAGCATGTTTACATGCAAGCATGTATGTGCATGTACATAATCCTGATTTTTACACCTTAATAAATAAATGTCCATCCTTTACAACCTGCTTTTGCTATTGACACGTCATTACATTTTGTGTATAAATATAAGGCTCTGAGACTAAAATGGCATTAACTTTGCTAACTATGTTCACCCATGAGTAAAATGGGTACCTGGGTGTTAGTCGACTGGTGTGGGTGGCATCCTGGGAC
Organism: Cherax destructor; assembly: GCA_009830355.1. Lineage (NCBI taxonomy): Eukaryota > Metazoa > Arthropoda > Malacostraca > Decapoda > Parastacidae > Cherax > Cherax destructor. The sequence continues at coordinate 15,260 of WNWK01026544.1, read as the reverse complement.
AAAACTGACCTAATTTGCCCAAAATGCTCTGTATAACAAGGGGCTTTCTATATAGTAGTATGTCATTGATGTCAGCTAGGCCTGTATACCTTGTACATGTACTTGTAGTAAATAAAGACTTGGAGCTTACTATCTGAAACCCATCTTATCCAAAAGTGAATAATAAATGCACACCATTACTCAAGAACTAGGAAGATGGTGGACATTTACAGGCACAGAGCAAGCCTGTAGGAGAAGTTAGGGGTATCAGTCTGGTTGGAACTCTGTACTTGCCTTGAGGCTCGATTATTGTTATCAGGGGTGGCAATCTCATTGGATCAGAGCACTAGGGGATTTATTTTGAGGATGTTTTTATTATTATTATTAATATTACCTGGTATTATTTGTATTTTATATATGATGGACTTGGGGAGAAAGATTGAGGGGAAGCCCTCAGCCTCCCTTGCCTTCCCCTCAGCACCAACAACTGACATTTTATTCAATGTACAATTGTTATCGGGTGACCCCGTGGCCTGGCTGGCAAAGCTCTCGCTTCACATGCAGAGGGCCCGGTTTTGATTCCTGGCGGGGTGGAAACATTTTGACATGTTTCCTTACACCTGTTGTCCTGTTCACCTAGCAGCAAATAGGTACCTGGGTGTTAGTCGACTGGTATGGGTCGCATCCTAGGGGACAAGATTGAGGACCCCAATGGAAATAAGACAGACAGTCCTCGATGACGCACTGACTTTCTTGGGTTATCCTGGGTGGCTAACACTCCGGGGGTTAAAAATCTGAATGAAATCTTATCGACACACCATGAATGTTCCCAGCTTAATGAAATTTAGAGAACATTTCTGTCAGTACAGCAGAAGAGAACATGGCTGCTATTCTGGCCCGTTAAATGTTGAGTGAAGAATTATCACAATAAAACTTGCTGGGCACCTGTGTCGTTTCTTTATTACTGTCGGCAGGAAAAAGAATAACTAAAAAACTAGATTTTTCTGTAGTATGAAGCTGCAATAGTTTACTGCTTGTTTTGAATATTTTTTTAATAGTGAAATTTTCAGTGGTACCCTGAGTTTCGTACATAATTCGTTCCAGAAGGCTGTTCGAGTGCTGTTACCGAATGAATTTGTTCCCATAAGGAATAATGTAAATTAGGTTAGTCTGTTTCAGACCCCCAAAAATACACTTACAAAAGCACTTACAATAATACACTTGTATAATTGTTCGAGTTGGGAGCTGTACAAAACTCGGGGTGCCTCTGTATTAGGTTTGGGGTACCAAAAGTTTAAATATCTTTGGCTACAGCTTAGGAGCTGTACAATACCAGCATAAAAAAAGCCCTTAACATTCACTTTTCAAGAACTTTGTTTTACTCCTAAGAGTTTTGAAAGCTTCATGACTGTGTATTTAGGAAGGATATGTCTTTTTTTAATTTATGATTATACTGTATAGCCCTTTTTCTAACTCATGAATTTGAAGTGAATGAGGAAGCGTATTGCTGGAAATAAATACAATCGCATAGAATACAAATTAGTCTATAGAATGATATTTTTACGTGAAAATTAAATAACTTTAACTGACGTTTCAGTATGGGTTGTGGCAGTGTGATTTTGTTTCCATTCACACCATACATAAATTTCATTCCTATTTTCTCTGTACACAGACATGAATACACACAATGCAAACATACACACATAAATGTAGATATATACAAATACAGTGGTACCCCGACTTACGATATTAATCCGTCAGAGAGGGCATATTTTAAAGCGAAACAATCGTAAAACGAATCAATTTTCCCCATAAGAAATAATGGAAATAAATTTAATCCGTCCAAGACTTCCAAAAGTAGTTAAATAAAATATTTTTTAGAACTTTTGGACATTAAATAATACATAATTGAATAAAGAATACATAAATACATGCAAATATTTTACAATAACATGTCACTTACATTTATTGAAGAGTTGTTGATGTGTGGAGGACGGGAGGAGGGGAGAAGGTGGAGTAGTATGCTAGTTTTTGGGAAGGGGAATCCCTTCCATTAACACTGCAGGTGGTAAGTTCTTTTCTGGGGTTACTTCCTTTTCTTTGAATGCCACTAGGACCAGCTTGAGAGTCACTAGACCTCTTTCTAACAACAAATTTGTCCAGGGAGATCTGTGTCTGGCGATTCTTTAACACATCCCTGAAATGACACACCACTGTGTCATTGTACAGGTTGCCAGCACGGCCTGCAACAGCATGGTTAGGGTGATATTCATCCATAAATGCTTGCACATCACTCCATTTGGCACAGATCTCCCTAATCCTTGAAGAAGGCACATTCTTCCATTTTTGTTCCACCTCCACCTCCTCCTCTGAACCATTGTCCTGACCTCTGCTCTCTTGTTCCAGTTGCTGTTGAAGCTCTTGCAGATCTTCAGTGGTTAGCTCTTCCTTGTGCTCCTCCACCAACTGTTCCACATCGTCACCACTCACCTCTAACCCCAAAGACTTGCCCAATTCCACAATTTCTTCCAAAACAGGCTCAGGCTCAGGCTCAGGGTTCTGAGGCTCAGCCCCAAAACCTTCAAAATCCCTCTCTAGGACACAGTCTGGCCACAATTTTCTCCAGGCAGAGTTCAAAGTCCTGGTAGTCACTCCCTCCCAAGCCTTACCTATAAGGTGTACACAATGCAGCATATGGAAATGTTTTTTCCAAAATTCTCTTAGGGTTATGTTCATGTTCTGGGTCACATCAAAGCACTTTTGAAACATTGCTTTGGTATAGAGTTTTTTAAAGTTGGAAATGACCTGCTGGTCCATGGGCTGGAGGAGAGGAGTGGTATTAGGGGCAAGAACTTCACTTTGATGAATTTAAACTCCTCCACAATTTTCTCTACCAAGTTTGGAGGATGACAAGGAGCATTGTCCATTATCAGGAGGCACTTAAGTGGCAAATTATTGTCCAATAGATATTTCTTCACACTGGGGCCAAACACTTCATTGAACCAATCTAAGAAAATGTCCTTTGTGACCCAAGCCTTTTGTTAGACTTCCACATCACACACAAGTTAGACTTGCTGACACCGCATCTGCCAAACACTCGGGATTTTCAAAAAGATACACCAGTAAAGGCTTCACTTTGCAATCACCACTGGCATTGGCACACAGCATCAAAGTTAGCCTGTCTTTCATAGGCTTATGTCCTGGCTGTGCCTTTTCCTCCTGAGTAATGTAGGTCCTGTTGGGCATTTTCTTCCAAAACAGGCCTGTTTCATCACAATTAAACACTTGTTGGGGAGGAATTGTTCAGCCTCTAGGTACTCCTGGAATTCAGGAACATATTTTTCAGCCGCACTTTTGTCACAACTGGCTCCCTCACCATGCCTCACAACACTATGTATGCCACTTCGATTCTTAAATTTGTAAACCAGCCTCTGCTGGCTTTAAATTCGCTCACTTCAGCACTCGTTGCAGGCATTTTCTTAAGGAGATCATCATGCAACTGCCTTGCTTTTTCACATATTATTCCCTCCGAAACAGTATCTCCTGCTAACTGTTTCTCGTTGATCCACACCAACAACAACCTTTCCACATTTTCCAGCACTTGTGGTCTCTGTTTTGTGATCACAGATGCACCTTTGCAACAACAGTTTCCCTTTTGATTTTACTTGAATATTTCTTATCCACAATGGTAGCGATGGTAGAATAGGGTTTACCATACAGCCTGGCTAGCTCACTGATACGCACTCCACTTTCATATTTTTCTATTATCTCCTTCTTCACTTCTATCGTACATATATTTCTGTTCCTCTTTGCCACAGGCTTAGCACTAGGATCTTTCCTTGGACCCATGGTAGCTTATTTAGCAGTTGCAAGCACTAAAAACAGCAGTGGAATAATGACAATATACTGGTATGAATGCGTGGGTGTGGGTGGGTGTGGGTGGGTGGTCGCCCGCTTGTAAACAATAGCACTGACGCTCCCTGGAGTGCGCGCTCAGCTGGGCGCCAAGCGGACAGGTCCGGTACGAATGTCGGTAAACGAAGCAAACATCGTAAGTCACAAACAAATTTCTTACGTTATAAATATCGGTTACCGAAAATAACGTAAGATGATAGCATCGTAAGCCGGGGTTCCACTGTATATGCATGTAAAATAAACACATGCATGCACACACACACACACACACGCACAATATTTTTATTTTGGGTCATTGTTATAATAAATTTTGAAATTAAAAGTGACTACCATACTAGTATACCATCTCCCTACAGCACAATACATTTTGGAATGACAACCTGAACTATATTTCTTCCGAACTTAATGAAGAGATATAGTTTAGTGATATGATCTTAATAAACTTGCTAAAGAACAGAATGAGGTACTGTATATAAATGAGCATTAAAGCAACTCTTTAAATTCCCATCATGTAGAAGAAAATTTTTAATGCATTTAGCGTTTCAAAATGATTTTAATGTTTTAGATACATATACATATAACTTAATTCCTTCTTGTGACACCGGTCAAACGACTTGTATATATTATAACTCTGGGAATCTTTAGAATGCCCCATACATCTTTGGAATAGTGAATATATGGTATGCATGTGTATGAACATGTGTGTACGTGGATGTGAATGTGTGTGCTGTGTATTTGCACAAGTCATTGCATGCCCGTCATGTATACACGTGTAGGTCCCTATGTATTTGTGATTATTTGTAGTTACAGAAGTTGAGTGAAACTCGGTGTACTATTTTCTGTAAAATATTGAATGCAGTACAGCACAAAATGCTTTATTGCAAGATCTCGTTACAATAAACTACCACTTGATTTATTGTAGGATCTTATTACAACAAACTACTTGATTTATAAAGAAATGTTTTTTATTGTGCTTTTAGCACCACTTTTCTCAACAATTGTATCCTCCTAATGGATGATTTGCTAGTATTCTTTTGTTATCTTAAATGTTGTCACATCTCCTCTCTTCCAAATATTTACCTGCAAAGCCATTTTTCAACTCTAGGGCCTTTATGTATGTAGTATATTTTAAATATAGGACACCACACTACATATGTAGAGCTTCACAACCTATATATGTAATTTATTTTACAGCTTGTGTGATCCATTTGACTACATTCATGTAATCATTAAGCAATAATCAATTTATACTAATTATTTCTGATAACTCACTCTATGGGATGTTTTCTCATTTTATATTTTTCATATGACCTGTTTTTGGTTTTATTCATTTTGGATTATGTGGCTCATATGTATATTAAATTCTATCAGGCATTTGTCCCTAAGTGATCTCAAATTATTGAAGTCATTTTGATTTCATATCTTGCATAGTTTTTTGTATTGTCTGCAGATATTTTTGTGAAGTATATTTGTCTGGCAAAGCATTTGTTTAATTAAAAACTTTATTTAATCATGTCGCCTACTGATATTTTCTCCTATAAGGATGGGTTGTATTTATGGTTGAAGCAAAACAAAACAAAATCTATATTTTGCTATATTTTGTAGTTGATAGATATGACTCTATTGAGTACTCACTTAAAAAGCCCTTGAAATCCAACACACAAACTCTAGCTGTCTGTTGGAGATGGGCTTTTGAAAATCACTTCGTCACTTGAAAAAAGCCCGCTGAGTGTGTGAAATGTTGTTAGTGAAGGATCTAATTACAGGAGAGCACTGTTTATATGGCTCTTAGCTTCCTAACCCCGTATGATAAGCAAAAATTGCCGGCAGGTGGAAAAGAATGTTTTTTCATTATTGAATGTTCTAAAATGCCTGATAGTGTGTTTACTCAATTGTATATTAAGTGCTCCTATGGCTAGGCATAAAAAACGGATAAAATAATAAAATAAATACACAGCACATAAAAAAAATTAAAATATGGTGCTAGTTGCCCTTTCCACATAAACTATTGTACAAATGAACGGTAAAAGCACCAAACATAATGAACGATGACTCAATTGAAAGCTAATGAAAATGTAGAGCACTTAATATCTGATAGTGTAAATGCATTATCGGGTGCTTTAGATGTATTTGATGATGAAAACTATTCTTTTTGCTTGCCGATCTGGTCAGAAACCTAAGAACTGTACAAACGGGGCCCTCCTGTATGTGAGGATGGAGTTTACATGATATAAACGTAATATGTGGATACTGTGCACTTTATACTGTACAGTGTGGGAGCAAAGATACATCTTTCCTTAAGTTAACTAGTGCATCACCACTATCCAGGTTTATTCTCCTCCACACTGTCCAGGCATGCTGGAGGCTTTGCTGTCATAAGTTAATACACATATAAGCTTACCACAATGTTTCAGTCTGACTTTGGTCCAAGTCGGACCAAAACGTTGTCTTCAGCTTCTCTCTCCTATGTGTGGATTATTTATATTGTTCTTTTTTATTTTCTTCATGAGTTAATACAAGTACAGTATAGTAATACCTTGTATAAGGTGGTTCGGAACAGTGTGGGTTTTGTTATAGCATGGTTTATAATTTCAAAGATTTTAACAGTTAAATTTTACTTTAGCAATAGTGCATCACTCACCGCAGTATGAGCACACAACAGCAGGTGTGCTCGGGCTACAGGAGGTGTATCAGTGCACGCTGTAGTAATATTTCAGCTTTGGTGGATTACATTTAACATATTATAACAGTTTTAAACAGTGCAGTTTTACATAGGGAATTTTCTTAGCACCAGTTAGCTGCACAATGCAAGGTATTCCTATATTGTACCTATGAAATGTTTTCAGTTATCCCTGGAAGGTAGTAGAAATGGGTCTTGAAGGTAGTATAGCTGGGTTCTTTTAATGTACTATTCCAATGCTTTTACATTAACTTTCCTGTACTCTTTATTAGGTTACTAGTAATGGCGACTGTGGTGGATACAGATGTGATTTTTTGCTGTGATTATAACCATATTGGCAAATTTTATAACTAATGAACTTCGTCCATTATTTCCAAATCCATTAATTCATAGGATTTCCAAAATAGATTAACAATCAAGATCCTTTAAGTTGAGGGTTTACTTTGGGCCCTAATTGTAGTTGCCTTGGCATGGTGAAGAGGCAGTCTGCAATCTAAATCTTAATAAAAAAAAAATTCTGATTAATGGCAAATATAAAAGTTTTGTAATCATATTTTGAACTTTAAGCTTTTCTGTTTTCTTTAAAATTTATTGACTTTTAATAGATTCATTGTAGATCTATAGGCCTTGTGTTTCATCAAGTCTTTGGCTTCATTTTAGCAATAGTGTGTTAATAAGACATACAATTTGTGGCATTTTATTGAAAAGACATTTCATCCATCAGAGACTTTATCAGTTGTAAGAATTGATAAAGTCCCTTGTGGATGAAATATCTTAGTAACTGACTCATGAAATCGTAATAACACGATTGCAAACAAATCTCGGAATGGATGGGGTTTGAACCCCAGTTGAGTGAGGTTTAGAACTCACTCGCCATGGGATTAAACCCCACACGTTCTCTGATTTATCTTAGTAAGATGTCATAAACTGCATATTATCTCTTATCAACATACTTCTCAGTATATAAAAATCATAGATATAAATTCTTCCCTCTGCCTGGCATTATGTTAATTTTAGGGATTAAAACCCCCCATATCCACTGATTCGGTATCCACAGTTTCAGTTATCCACGGTTTACTATGGCCCAAAAATAACCCTTAACCCTTTCAGGGTCGCAAGGCCCTCTCCCAAACTCATTCTCAGGGTCGCAAATTTTTCGGAAAAAAATAAATTATTTTTTCTTATGAAATGATAGGGAATCTTTTTCCGATCATAGCGCCACCAAAATTACGAAATTTGATCGAAAACTAACGGAATTATGCTTTTGCGAAGTTAGCGGTATCGATGACATTTACGCATCGGCGATTTCGCCCACTTTGAGCCCTACTTTCGGCAAATTCCAATGCTTCAGTCTACTAAAATTATAGCTATTTCGCTAGAACTCCATTTCTTCTATCGATTGAGTACAAGAAACCGCTTATTTACCAATTTCAACTACCCAAAATAGTGGTCAGAAAATGGCAATTTGGCCAATTTCACACAAATTTCAAACAATGCCAATTTCAAAATAGGGTCCAGAATAAACAAGGCAGACATTCCTGGCACTAAAATAATATCTTCTCTGTTCATTAGTCACGTCTCCAGACCCATCTTACATTACTTTTGCTTTCCATTTTGAATTTTTATTCTCACAAAAAATAGAAGATTTACTGTTATGCATACAACTGCATCATTGTAAAAATGGTATAAATAATATCAGCGCACTTGTGCAAGAATATTAGACTCGCCAGTTGATGTGTATTGGGCGCATGGTGTGATTTGTTTACTTTTGAACATCGGCCAAAATTGAACATTTTCGCTACTTTGCGCTCAGTTTCAAGGTACTTGTCATCGTGAAACCAGTCAAAATTATCTCTATTTCTGTAATATATCATCCATTCTATCAAATGAGACCAAGAAAGCGAGAATACAAGCATAAATACCATACGAAAATAGACTGCAAAGTCGCTGTTTTAAACCAAAAACACGGTCAGTTTTTTTTTCCTCATTATGCACTGTGTGGTGCAGGATTTTTTTATACTGCGCACACTGACTGCACAGACCCATTCTCTCACATCTAGGTCTAGCAGCCTGTTTCTGCTTGATTTGAGGGCGCTAGAATTTAGGCGTAATAGTACGACGAAAACCCTGGCGCGTAAGCCGTACTAGTATGGCCGAAATCCTGAAAGGGTTAATTTTGCTTAATAATGGCCCCAAAGCGCAAAAGTGGTGATGCTGGCAGTTCTTCAAAGCCTAAGAGAAGCCGTGAATATTTCCCATCAATAAAAAAGTGCTAATTCTAGACTTATTTTGCATAATTTATCAATTAAACTTTATCATAGGTACATGTATGTATGTAAATGAAAAATGACTTGTATATAGGGTTCGCTACTATCCATGGTAGGTCTTGGAATGTATCCCCCATGGATACGGGGGTCCTGATCCACCATGAGGCCTGGTCACAGACCGGGCCGCGAGGGTGTTGACTCGTGAAACCCTCTCCAGGTATACTCCAGGTATCCAACTGGGCATTTTTTTATGCTAAAACCAACTGGTTTATGCTAGAACCAGCTAAAACTTTGGTGATAATAAGTGTAAACTCAATATCTTGACAAGTGTTTTCTGGAAGAAAATGCCAACATGAACTTATATCAGTCAGCAAGAGAAAAGTGCACCAGGCTTCAAGACAGCAAAGGATCGCTTCACCTTGCTCCTTTGCGGTAATGCATCAGGTGATTTCAAGTGTAAGCCCATGGTTATTTACCGCTGTAAGAATCCTCATGCTTTGAGGAAAAGTTAATTTGTTTTTCCTTCGCACAAACTAAGTTTATTCAGGTATACAGAGATAGTTACATTGATTATCATACATAGCAGCATATGTGTAGAGAACCTAGGATAACCCAAAGTGTTATCCTAGAGAACCTAGGATAGCCCAAAGTGTTATCCTAGAGAACCTAGGATAACCCAGTGTTATCCTAGAGAACCTAGGATAGCCCAGTGTTATCCTAGAGAACCTAGGATAACCCAAAGTGTTATCCTAGAGAACCTAGGATAACCCAGTGTTATCCTAGAGAACCTAGGATAACCCAGTGTTATCCTAGAGAACCTAGGATAACCCAAAGTTTGGGTTATCCTAGGTTCTCTACACATATGCTGCTATGTATGATAATCTTTGTAACTGTATCTGTGTATACCTGAATAAACTTATAGTTTGCAGGAAGAAAAAACAAGCATTCTCTCAAGCGGCCGGTGCTAATGTTGTGGAACAGCTGGGGAGACCACCCGCCTTCCCATGCCACCCCTCCCCCAACAACACCCCAGCATTCGTATTCCATACGCGTCAAGCCAGCTGTGTTTGTCAAGAATAAGAGTGAATTGTGTTTTGATCTTTAAATTACTATATCTTGTATCTGCCAAGCAATCATGTCACCCAGTAGGCATACAAGTGTTGCTCAAAGTGGCAAGAAAATGTTTAAGCATTTATTAAGTCTTAGAACTAACGAAGAAAAAGATATTAGACAAGACATAACCTGTGGCTGTAATGAAGTGTTACTTTGTACACATAAGTTTGTGTGACTAACTTACTGACTGACTGGACTGACTTACTGAATGACTTGACTGACTGACTGAATGTCTTGACTGACTTACTGAATGACTTGACTGACTGACTTACTGAATGTCTTGACTGACTTACTGAATGTCTTGACTGACTTACTGAATGTCTTGACTGACTTACTGAATGTCTTGACTGACTTACTGAATGTCTTGACTGACTTACTGAATGACTTGACTGACTGACTTACTGAATGACTTGACTGACTGACTTACTGAATGTCTTGACTGACTTACTGAATGTCTTGACTGACTTACTGAATGTCTTGACTGACTTACTGAATGTCTTGACTGACTTACTGAATGACTTGACTGACTTACTGAATGACTTGACTGACTGACTTACTGAATGACTTGACTGACTGACTTACTGAATGACTTGACTGACTTACTGAATGACTTGACTGACTTACTGAATGACTTGACTGACTTACTGAATGACTTGACTGACTTACTGAATGACTTGACTGACTTACTGAATGACTTGACTGACTTACTGAATGACTTGACTGACTTACTGAATGACTTGACTGACTTACTGAATGACTTGACTGACTTACTGAATGTCTTGACTGACTGACTTACTGAATGACTTGACTGACTGACTTACTGAATGACTTGACTGACTTACTGAATGACTTGACTGACTTACTGAATGACTTGACTGACTTACTGAATGACTTGACTGACTTACTGAATGACTTGACTGACTTACTGAATGACTTAACTGACTTACTGAATGACTTGACTGACTTACTGAATGACTTGACTGACTTACTGAATGACTTGACTGACTTACTGAATGACTTGACTGACTTACTGAATGACTTGACTGACTTACTGAATGACTTTATTAAAGTTAGAGACACTCAGTACAACCATCGACTTCAGTTCCAGAATCTCTACTATCCACCTCAGCCCAGTAGGGCCACAGCATAACTCTCCACTCTCTTCACAATCATCCACAAACATCAGCACCCACAATTTAAGGTAAATACTATTATTTCTGTTACATTTGTAGTCTTAAGCAGTAAAAACAACATAATACATCACGATAATGAACTACAATTACATATTCTCTTTTATATTTGTAAGATCTGTTGGTCTAAAAAAAACTTGTTTGGCTTTTTGGGGACTCTCAGGAACGTAACCCTATTTTTCCCATAAGTTCTTTTAATTATCTAACACGATTTTAGCTAACACGACGTTTTCAGGAACGTAACTACCGTGCTAAATGAGGGCCTACTGTATATATATATGTATAGTAATATTATAGTCGTGGGGGATTGCTAAACTTGTATGGGTCATGCAGCACCTAGAGGAATGGGAAGCAATCAAGTTCAATACATGGAAGAGGAGATCAGATCTGACTTCTTGGATCGGCATGAAAGAACCTCACTGGAAGGGTTCAAGTTAGTAAAGAAAGAGCTCTAAAACAGTACTTATGTGCAGCAGGTGATAAAAAATTATACACTGCCTAAAATCTGAAAAGAAAAAGATACTGATATAAAAAAAATTATTTGTATAAATCTTTTAGGAATTGTTACCAATGTTTAACCCTTAAACTGTCCACATGTAGATCTACGTTCACTCGCGTAGTGCTCCGAATATTTTGAAAAAATAATTTTTTTTTTTTTTTTTAAATGAAGAGCACATTTTTATAAATATTATAAGATAAAAAAATTTTTTAGGCTCAGTACTTACCGAGATATAAGCCCGTGAAGTTGACGCTGGATGCTCACCTGACAGCAACATTGACTCCTGCCGCTTGCAAAAGTGTTGCCAATGTACCTTGTTTTCTCGTTTTTATTTTAATTTATAGATTTTTTATGTTCTGATAATTACAATTTATAATAGTTCTTGTGATTTCATAGCCAATCTTTGTTCTGACACTAATATTAGGTATTGAAATAGTCACAATCACACCCACAGGTGAACATTTTCACCTGCCTGGGTCATTTACTATTGTCTAGAAATATATACAAAGTATTTATAGGTCACTGCAATGTTTTAGACACGCTGGAGTATACCTTGAAGCATGGTGTTATGACAAGTGTCAGCAAACTGCTGACAGGCAGTGACACTTGATGAATGTGTACTCAGCGAACCTTGCTTTATTTGTTTTCACTGTTACACACAAAAATGTTTGTGTCTGTCTGTCTGTCTGTCTGTCTGTCTGTCTATCTGTCTGTCTGTCTGTCTGTCTGTCTGTCTGTCTGTCTGTCTGTCTGTCTGTATCTGTCTTTCTGTCTGCCTGTATGCCTGGAGTGTATATAGAAACTCCTTGAAGAATGGTGTGTTGACAAGTGCCAGATAACTCTTGACAGCCCAGTGACATTTGATAAATGTCAGCAGTGCTGGAGGGAACCCTCCTTTTCAATGTTACATACATGTCTGTCTGTCTGTGTCTGTCTGTGTCTGTCTGTCTGTGTCTGTCTGTCTGTCTATCTCTTCTTATCTGTCTGCTTGTGTGTGTGTCTTTCTGTCTGCTTGTCTCAGTCTCAGAGTGCGGCTCATAAACCAACAGGTATTACACACAATGCAGAAGTGACAATGCTATTACTTGCCAGTCATGCTTATTATGTCTTATATATACAAGCATTGTATAGCACTTTGCCTGGACTTTTGGGTTATCCTAGGTAATTTACACTATGTATAATAACTGTACTTATGTATACATGTGAGAGAGAGACAGAGATATAGGACAGCTAGATATAGAAAGATATATAGACAGACAAAGCTATAGACAGACAAAGATAAAAACAGATAGAGATATAGACAGATAGACAGAGAGAGCCAGAGACAGCCAAAGCCAGCCAGCCGGCCAGCCTGCCGAATACATAAGAACATAAGAAAGAAGGAACACTGCAGCAGGCCTACTGGCCCATGCAAGGCAGGTCCCTGTCACCCCCCAGCTTAGACCAATGACCCACCTAGTCAGGTCACATCCTCTGAAGGAAGGAGCATGGCATCAGACCTAGTAGCACAAATTAGTCAGCTCCAACTCACACCCACTCATGTATTTATCTAACCTATTTTTACTTTCCTCTTATAAGGGGAGTGTTAATGGGACATTACATAGTGAATCCCTGGTGTTTGCTACACTAATTGCTCTAGCTGGCACTCAATTGAACTGGTGCTCCCACAAGGTACTAAGGGTCCCAGATTTTTTTAATACTGCGCACACTAAGGGCGCAGACCCATTCTCTCATGTCTAGGTGACTCAGGCCTATTGTGCTAAATTTTAAGGAATGAAAAATAAAACGTAGATCTACGTTCGGAGCAGTACGCGTACAAACGTATATATACGTTTGGACAGTTTAAGGGTTAAATGTTGAGTTCACTTTTACTATCAACAATGCCAGCAATGTTGTGCTTTATTCTGATTTGCTGTTCTTTCTCTTTAGCTCTTTCAGCCTTTTTTCAGTGCATCCTAATATATTTGTTTTGTACCTGTCAACAATTTCCTTATTTACTGATAATTATTGATAATACCCATTTTTGAGTGTGTGTTTTTTGTGTGTGTGTGCATGCATGTGTATTTTTGTGCACACAGACTGTATAAAATATTGTAATTAAATAAAAAAACCACACATTTTTCAGCTGATGAACTATCTTCTACTGCTTGATATGATAAAGCTTTATTTCTAAAAGATAAGTTACTGTTTCACTTAGTAGTAAATAAAATAAAGCATTTTTCTTCTAACATTAAATAATAATTCTAAAGAGATTGATCTTATACATTTTTTCTTGCATTATATTCACAATTAATTATTCAACATTTGGTACCCTTTGAAAAACTATTTTTACTAGAAAATACTTCAGTTTTGTTTCCCATATTATTCAATATGAATTATATATCCTTAAATATTAAATGTACATTTTTTTTTTCAAGAGGCTCAGGTATCAAATGCTAATCTTTGTAATGCACAGTTTCCTGGCTAGCAATAGCACGTTGTCTTTCACAGAGAAGATTGCTTATCTTGTATCGTTTACCCTCACTGTTTGCTCGAACGAGCACATTTCTTGTGACGGCGGTCTGTTCTTCACTACTGGCCCTGACGAGAACATTTCGTGTTGGAGATTTCTGTTCTTCACTGTTAGCTCTGACAAGAACATTACTTGTGCTTTGTTCCTCACTTCTAGCCCTGACAAGGAGATTCCTTCTGATAGTATTTTGTTCTTCACTTTTTGCTTTAACTAAACAGTTCTTCTTGGAAAGAACTTTTCCGTCAAACCTAGGTAAGCACATAAAATCTCGCCTTGTGTTATTCTTCTCTTTTACTGGTGAGTCTTGCTTCCTCTCTCTCCTTCCTCCTTCGCCCCAGCTGGTTGAGAATGCGTCTGAGAAAAGCAGTTGGTCCACCTTGGTGATCTGCTGACATCAAGAGCGTCAGCAGAGGGAGGCGAGGGTCACCAAGCATCTGTATTCGTACATCTACCTCCAGAAGAGATGGCAACATTTCTTTTAGTGTTTCAAATGTCTCCACAGAGAGGCTTGTACTATTAAGGTTTAATTTTCTCAAACTCTTGATGGCTGTAAACAAAAGAAAGATATTAGTCATTGCCATTGTAGTTTTAAGTTAGGGTTAAACTTGCCTGAGATGCTCTGCATAACCATGATAATGATAATTTTATTTCCTTGTAAAGTTTACAATGTATGGTTTGCATTACATTTACATTACATTTACATTTACATTTACATTTACATTTACATTAGGGCTCTGGTGGCCTGTGGCTAAAGCTCGCTTTACACGGCGAAGGCCTGGGTTCGATTCCAGCCAGGGCAGAAACATTGGGCATGTTCTTTACACCTGTTGTCTATGTTCCCATCAGTAAAATGGGTACCTGGGTGTTAGTCGACTGGTGTGAGTCGCATCCTAGGACACTGACCTAATCTGCCCGAAATGCTCAGCATAACAAGGGACTTTCTATATAGTAGATGTCACTGATGTCAGCTAGGGCCCGTATACCATGTACATGTACTTGTAGTAAATAAAGATATTATTATTATTATTATTATTATTATTATTATTATTATTATTATTACAAAGATGACCACTAGCATGCCTAGGCATTTCAGGCAGATTAATAC